>JAOVYW010002792.1:0-14713 GCA_025775045.1 Hiodon tergisus
TCATTGGCTCTTAGTGATGTCAATCATCGTTCGCTTCGAATGCCAGAGCAAGCCTTCGAATTGGGACAAATGTCGCTGAAGAAGACATTCGGCAGCATTGCACCTTTGAGGTAAGAACACTACATTTCTTTAGAATTGCATGTATGCATGTATGAGTCACAACAATGTTTTGCAAACTACTGTTACAATTAATTTGCATTGGGAAATGTTTTTGTGGTTAGCCCTGTGGGGTCATATGCATTAACAAAAATTAGCTAGCTAGGCAGAAGCTCTGTCTAACTTAACTGTTGAAAATCATTGCTTTGTTGCAAATGACATCTCTTTACTTTGTCCTTTTGTCTTAGCTTGTGTTAACAGTACGTAAGTAGTCATCTGCTTTTTGTTGTATGTAAGTCAACACTAAAAGTCAAGGAAAGTATCATTTTCAACCACTTAAACTGAAGTCGTGCATAATAAAATAATAATTGCTTTGTACTGCTCTGTGTGCTGTATTTTCAAATTTTTTTCTCGGTAGACTTAACTACTCAGTAGTCTAAATTTTGAAGAGAGAGGTCGATGACGGCCTTCATTTTTGTTTTCACTTTTGGGTGCCCCCCAACCTCAATTTAACTGTTGCTCCCCCCTGTGCCCCCCATTTGAAAATAATCTGGATCGCGAGTGATACAGGGGGCCCGCTGTGGATGGGAACAAAGAGACAGAGTCAGTCTGGGGACGCAAACGCTGCAGGTTCTCTCTGAGCTGAAACTGTCAAACGGGGATTACAAGAATGAATAAGGAGCCCCACAAAAGTCTCCGGCTTATACACTTTTAAAGAAGGATTTATCTCCTAATCCACTGTAAATTAGTGGAAAACAGTACAAATACAATCTCTTCGAGTAACCATTTCTGCTCTTACAAGGAGCTTACATCAGAGCGAAGGGGCATAAGAAAATCAACAGAAAAAAAAGAAAATCAGAGTAAGAACTGCCAATAGGAAATTACAGTGAAGGATGTGATAGGAGACAGACAATGCGGGCACAAGATCCCATGTTAGAGACCCTTCCCCCCACCCCGATTACATTCCCCACACCCCTCTTCTTTCTCTCCTGGATTTGAGGAGTATGTCAGGGGCCTGACAGTGTCCTTGCCCTCCCCCTGTATGCTGCGCTGTCAGCCGGCTCACCGAGCGATGCGAAGTGATGAGTCAGGAGGACGCCGGGACAAGATTAAAGACGAGGGGACCAGAAATTAAGGGCATAAATCTTTCTTAACTTTTAACACCTACAACCTACACCTTTTTTATTTTACAGGAAGAATTTAGCATCCTTCATTTTTCTTTTTACGAGTGGAGTTTGGGTCTGACGCAGTAGAACCAATTAGCCTAAATCCTAACCTTCCGCCGTCACCATCTGCTTGCGGTCACTCGATGTTTCGTGGACGTGAACATCCTTGCCAAAACCTCTGGCCTTGCGGAAGAAGGGGGTTGGCTGCAGGCATCACTGACAAACCCACACCGTGGAGACTCAGTGCACAAGCAAATATTAGCTAATGCAGGACGGCAGTATAATGTCTTTTATGAGGACAAATGAGGCGAAGCGCACCATATTTGATGAACTGGAGGAACACGGTGTGAGAAAAGACACTATCAAAACCTGCCTGTAGGAGAACCCAATCTATAAATAAATACAATGGTTTTGAATTTAAAATTGTGTTTTTAATTCGCCTATATTAAGGGTAAATAATTACTGAAAACTATAATCACTAACTAGCACTTACAATTAGTGCTATCATTGATTTAACAGATTTGTGAGGGCAATACATTATTTTTATAGTGTAGAATGACAAATGGGTACAAATAACAGGGAGGTTTAATTGTACCTTTTTTTTTACAATGCATAACCAGGGAGGTTATGCGTTGTATTTAGTACAACAACGCATAACAATATGCATTGTTGTCAGACTTGGGATGACAAATCTTCAGATCCTAGTCTCCTTCGAGCCACCCTCTATTTTACTTTATTCTGGAGGCTCCACCATTCAAGAGGCATATCCGTCTCAAAGGCAGAGCCCTCCAGGAAGGTGCCCATGAAGTCAGTTAGAGATGCTGGTTAACTATGAGCAGAGAAGAAGCCCTCCTGATTTCATCCTCCCCAGCCCAGGCAGTGCTCTGCCAATTAGGAGCTGCCACCATGCCCTCCCACTCAAAATCAGCCAATCGCATGAGCTGGATTTGAGCCTGTGAATACCCGCTCATAGGGCTCAGTCCAGCAAGTGCCTTTATGGACTGAGCCACTCAGGAAAATTATGCAGGCGTGTTCTAGATGAACAGGAGCGCATTTAACACTTTGGCTGCCAGATTGTCAGGCTCAAACTGCGTCGTGATAGGCAGATATTGCACACGTGATAGGAGATATTTTTAGGTATCCTTAGAAAGGTACTAGACTTGTTTCTTTTGTAATTTTCTGGACATTGAAAAAATTTAAGCCCTTAAATATGTATTTGTAACAATGAATGTGCATTTTATCAGAAAAACTATAGAAAACCCTGGGCCAAAGAAGAAAATAATTAACTCAGAAATCAATGTTTGAGAAAAGTGTTGATAATGTAAGAGTTTCAGTTATTTACTTTCCATCATGGCACACTAACTCGTTATTGAGCGGTTTTCAGTGAGAGAGTCTCTCGTTTCTATGGTTGTGGCCCCACGGTTGTAATCCTGCTCTTCAAAATTATATTAGCCATAAAGGTTAACTGACAGATTCCCAAGTAAAAAAAAAAATATATATATATTTGTCCTCACCAGTCAAACAAAGATATCACAAAAGTGCCAAATAAACACCAACTGTTTTATCCCTTAAATCAACAGATGCGCCTCTTAGCCACACGGAGGGAAAAACTGATTTTAAAACGACCAATCTTTAAATCCTTTCTTTAAATACGCTTATAGAAAATGAATTAGGGTATCATTCAGTGGCAGAACTTAATGTAAAGTATCACACAGAACCCTAGTCCCCGTTTAATCTTCTTAAAAGGGACACGTTCATGTGGAACAGACGAAGGACGGCCTGATACACTTCTGATCTTTGTTATTCTCTGTAAACTCCCAGTAACTCACAGTAAGTTTATAGGTGCCTTAAAACCTATACTCTTGTCCTAAACGTCCTTTCTCTTTTAACTGCTGGTATGCAGCCAAACGGAGCCTGGGACAATTTGGCTTGTTAAACAGAGGTTTATTTGGCATTTCACCCATTCATTGCTTTGCTCTTTTTGGTTCTTATATTTCATGTCACAATTTGCCTAATGCATTATCATTTTTACTGGCTATGAGCTGTCAGCCTTCCAGTGGGACCCGGCTGCTGCTTGGTTCACTGTTCACAGATATTGTTTCAGAAGCCACATTTAAGTTTTTTTAACCATGTTTTTTGTATGGAAATTGCCCCTAATGGAAAGCTATAACACTCTTCTAAAGCTCACATCACGTTTAAAAGGGCCTTTTGAATATTGTCAGCTGTGTTCAAAGCAGCATAGCATTCCTATAACTGTTAAAGACATAACAGCTCCCCATAGTGCACTCACTCGCTCACTAAACCCACAGAACCTGACAAGTAACACAGAACCTGAGAATTCATACAGAACCTGACAAGTAACACAGAACCTGAGTAGTAACACGGAACCTGATAATTCATACAGAACCTGAGAAGTAACGCGGAACCTGAGAATTCATATGGAACCTGAGAATTCATACAGAACCTGAGAAGTAACGCAGAACCTGAGAAGTAACTGTGGGATAATCTTTGTTAAGCATGTGGTTACCTTTGAGACAATACCTGAAACGGTTCAAAAAGTGACAATTACAACAGCAACAACAACAAAAAAATTATATTGTTCAATAGTGTATTTGTGTTTTTGTGTGTGTGTGTGGGGGGGGGGGGGGGGTTCTTTGGATTATGGCTGTTATTGATTCGCTCATTCTGAAAATGAATACAACAGAGCAATCACATTTCGATCTCTGCCTCATGAGCACTCTCAGGATTCAATTGTTTGGTTTAGAATAAATTTTCCAAACATCCCCAGCGTCTCTTTCTTCTGAAACAGCGAAACCCGAGTCTGGCCCCGCTTCCAGTGGACCTGGTTGTTAGTTCAGGAAGGAGGAGCAGAGACACAAACGGCTGTGGCCTTCTGTGAATCAGTCACAGACCTGTGCCCAGGCCAGGCACTGTCCCCCTGCATGCGGGTGACGGGCAAATGCCCTTGCAAACAGATTAACTGGAGCAACACGATGTAAAAGACGTCAGGGCGGGGCTCAGGTGTTGAACTCCAGCCGCATTGCTGGAGTAAATCTCTGGCTGTACCAGTGGATAAGCTGCGCCGTGCTGAGCCACGTGAGAAGCATCTGCCGAGCATCTAAACAACGTGAAGCGTCGAATGACAAATACATTAAGAGGAAGTGTTGGTTAGTTATGTGTGCTGTCTGACATTGGCAGCCACGATTATCGCAGCCTGACTCGAGCCTGAAAAAAGAAAAAACATCTGTGTCCACCTGAAGGAGAGTTTTCGGTTTGGAGTAAGACAGGCCGGGCAGATGGTGCAGCGGCGTCGCATGTCGATAACAGCTATCGCTCTGCGCACAGTCACAAGGGGAAGATTGTACTGCACAGAGCCGCCAATCGCGGAACCCTCTCAAACAAATGGGCGGGGGGAAAAAAGCCAAAACACATCTAAGGGAATGATCGGGAAACCACCAAGACAAGTAGAAAAGGCCCCTTTGAGACACACTTGCTGGCATCGTTTTTGAGAGCGACACATACGTGCAGCCTCAGCGTTTTCCGTGATCAACATCCAGAAACGGTTCCTTCATCGTCATTGTGTTGTCGCCGTCGAATATCTGATTCAAAATAATAGCTGGACAACAGCCACACACATGTGCTCTGGAAACCAAGGACCCATAAGAAATGATCAATCCCTTTGTGGGTTGCTGGAGGAACTAGAGGAGGGTACTTAGATAAATGAAAAAAGGGGAGGACTGCGTGCTGGAAAGACGGTTACCCCGAGACACTGATGTGCTAACATCCTTTATAAACCATCTCTTATTAGCAGTAAGTGGGGCCTACTCTACATTTCAATAAAGCAGTAGTGATCAATAACTGTCAGAGCAGCTGGCTGCATCCTATATTAAAATGGATCTTCCACCGCCAGCAGGGATAAGTCACCAAGTCAGCAAAGCTCATACTTATTTGTCCGGCATGACTGAGTGATCTGTAAGACACATATGCTACTGTCTGCCTTACTTACGGGGACGTTGTTTTGGTGTCGAAACCCTGTAAGCAAGGCTGTAACTCTGAGCGGCCTATAGGGACAGAGGAAGTGTGGTGGCCACAATTCATGTTCTGCTAAAGCGTGGCGGGGGAACAGCCGTCTGCCCACCCTACACTAACATGAGCTACCTGGAAGTCTGAGACCTTCCAGACCCTCTTTGCTAATTTGCAGTTACGCAACATATATTAACACGGATTGCTTTGCTGGACCATCCAATGTAATTAGTTAAAATGAAAGGAATAGCATGAATTTGTGAGTGCACATCCATATTTTCCTGCCCTTCCCTGCCAACCTGACAGAGCTCACACAACCCTAGACGATTAGGGCTCCCGTCTGAGTGGTGGCTTCAACAAGTCCAAACGGTATAGCCTGCTAGATATAACCTGCCGAATCTGCCAGAGACACAACCCGAGACAAATTACCACCAAAGCAAGACCTTGCAAAACATTTCCGTAGCATGTGTAAAAGACACAAAAACGCTTACGCCTTGATGGCTGCAGAAGCTCTTCGCTTTTTTAAAAAGCAGGCGTGTTTGAGCCTCCGTAATGTCATTTGTGTCAGCCGGCTTCTTGGTGCAGAGACAACCCAAAATCCTGGCTTTGACAGGGAAAACACAAGCGCTTTAGCGGAGATTGTCCCGCTGACGTGTGATGGCTTTAAAGGGTGCGCACTGAGGCTTTCTCACCAGACCAGAGACCCATTAAGAGCCATATTAGGCCTTTGCTTCCCATTTCCACATGCACTCACTGGAGGCATTGCTTCCAAACTTCCTACTGAAATGTATGATATGCTGCTTGTGTGTGTGTGTGTGTGTGCATGTGTGTGCATGTGTGCATGTGTTTGCATGTGTGTGGGTGTGCGTGTGTGTGTGTGTGTGTTTGTGTTTGTGTGTGGGTGTGCGTGTGTGTGTGTGTGTGTTTGTGTTTGTGTGTGTGTGTGTGTGTTTGTGTGTGTGCATCTGTTTGCATGTGTGTGGGTGTGCATGTGTGTGTTTGTGTGTGGGTGTGCATGTGTGTGTGTGTGTGTGCATGTGTGTGCGTGTGTGCATGTGTTTGCATGTGTGTGTCTGTGTGTGCGTGTGTGTGCGTGCTTGTGTGTGTTTGTGTGTGTGTGTGTGTGTGCGTCTGTGTGTGCGTGTGTGTGCGTGCTTGTGTGTGTTTGTGTGTGTGTGTGTGTGTGCGTCTGTGTGCATGTGTGTGTGTGCGTGTGTGTGTGTGTGTGTTTATGTGTATATGTGTTTGTGTGTCTGTTTGTGTGCATGTGTGTGTGTGCGCGTGTGTGCGTGTGTGTGTGCATTATGGGGTTGCCACTATATCCAATACTCTACCAAATCAACATCAGCCTCCAATAATGCACTTTCATTTAATAAAATTAGGCTTAGGGTAGATTACTTCTGGAGAGATGCTCAGCATAAACAGGTTGATGGAAACCAGGATGTTGGATCCCTGACAAAAAAGGCCTTCTGCAATGAAAAGAACTTTGGTTCTGCCCTCACCAAATTTCAGACAATCCTTTTTTGTCTACACCTTCCTTAAAATAACTAGTGTGAATGTATGTATTTTTAAAAGTACGTGTGTGCCCTTACTGTAACAAACTCACCCTATCTGCAAACCTTTAAAAAAAATAGTACCCTATGCACCAGCAGGGGGAGCTCCCACTAATGATGACCCCCATATGAAACGTAAATGATGTGTTAATTCCAGCTGGAATTGAGTAAAACCAATGTTACTTTCTGGGATTGGGGCAGTACATACTGCAGTTAATGAACTCACACTACAACAATTAATACTTATGGGTGATCACACGTTTGTCTTTCAAATGAATATCACTCCTTTATGTGATCATGATGTATGCTTGAACCAAAAATGGCTGTATGCCTAAAGCACTTCCATACATAAAACCGTTCATTCCACGTGGGTTGCAGGTCTTTTTTTTGATTGTCAAGTAAACAGCAGGCTGTTTGTAAGCAACAGTGCTCCTGTTTAGCAAATAATGCTTAGGTCAAACAGTGGCATGTAAACATTTCCTGTCATTTACCTGCCTGCTAAAATAACAATGTATATAACAAGCCATGCTCACCTACAACGTTAATAACGATAATCCGGTCGGTGGTGCAACTCCCTCGCACGCCACCGTACGCTTCACCTCAAACACAATCGTGTCAGCACAGGTCAGGTCCTTTTTGGGTGGGGTAATTTTAGGGAGCAGCAGTCCCCCAGCATGAGAAGTGCCCACCTTATGTCAAAGGTCACGACACCCCCCGCTCTCACCTTAGGGTTGCGGACAAAGGCGAAGGCCTGGGATGTCCTAATTACGCTGCAGTTACAAGTGACATTAATTACACAGCGACTGAGTCACTTGAGCCCTCTGGGGTGTTTGAGCGTTTGAAGGTTAAAATGGGCGCCCCCCCCCCCCCTCCGCTCAGGAAAGCGATCCACCCGTAGGTCACTGTTCAGGAACATTCCAAGGCGACGTGAGGTTCACTCATTTAGTCAGTCACCATTTAGACATGTCTACCTTTGATTGGGCTTTGCAAAGACCCAAGCACCTGTGGCATCGATTATGAGACAAACTGCTGGCTGTCTTTAACGTGGCAGGAAAGCACAGTTGGCTCGCTGAATTGAAGAACCGCTCAGGGAGGCATTGCAATGAGGCCCCTTTCCACACGGCAAAGACGTGAAGAAAAACAACCCTTACCACGACCAATGTTGTTCAGAAGCGCCCAATTGCGTTTGAATTGCCTTTGAATGCTAAGCAGCACAGCTAATCATTTTAATAGTCAACCTTCCTGCCGACAAACATATGGATGGCAAGCACACGGATCTTTTTTTATTTATTTATTTATCTCTGCATTCCAGAAGGCTGACAAAAGTCATCAGCAAAATAATTGCATACAAAGACCCTGCCCTTCTGCGGTCATATATTGTGCGGTCATTCAACCCAACCGAAGCTTTTTGCTCTAGCTTCTGGCAACGATAAGAACCTGAGACAAAGCAAACTCATAACTCCATACGCAGTGCTAGTACTCAGCAGAATATTAAGGGAATAACCTGGGAAAACAGTGTCGCCCCGGTGGGCCCAGGGGATGCCCGGAAAATGGACCATGTATTAGCAAAGACATGAAATAATTGATTCCTTCCGCCCGAACAGAAAATGAACTGTACATTAATCCACAATGGCTATTGTTCCAAATGTATCAGGTGCGCTGAGGTTATCTGTGAATAAAGATGGCGGACCAAAAAGGCTGCGTTTCTGAAGAAGCTTTTACAATGTATCATCAGTTTTACTAGATGCGGGTATTTTCTAGCCTAATGTCCCATCGATCAGCAAGAAATGGAGGAAAAGAAGAAAAGATAAGACGGGGGGGAAATAAAACCAATCAAAAGAAGACAAACTGCACCAGAGAAGTACGCGATAAAGCACTTAATCTGAGCAAAATGTCAAAAATCAAACATACGCAGGTATTATAAAAGAATCAATTAATATGATACGAATGGAATATTGTTCTGATGGCTCTATCAAACAGCGGACATGTATCAGTGAAAATCAGTCCTGTGTATTTTTAAAATTAAAGTACTGTATGAGGGGGTATGGGACCTGATGACCTTCAGAAATGTGACCATGGAAAAGTTCCTGTTTTTTTCCCCATCTAGATGCTGCTGTTGTGAAGCCTGACTGGTGTGAAGGTGATCCACAATGAGACTGGGGTGTAATGTGAATCAGGCTTTGGACGTTGTTTCAGGTATTTCTCAGACATGGGTTCAGAACCCACAGGACTTTGAAATGAAGGATATAGTCAATGGGTTCCCCTCACATGTTTATGTTCACCTGCTTCCCATCTGACCTTTGAACCTTGACCAACCTATGATGTCAGTGGTGAGAGGGGTCACATGATTTGACCTGATTTTCATTGTAATAACACGAGGCCGGGCCAGAATCTGGTCTACAGCGTAACAGTGTCACTTTCATTTCATGGAATGGCCATTTTTGGTACCATTTTACTGAAAGCATAAATCCTGGACTAACATCAAATAAGTAAACAAGCAAACCTTAGAAATTACCTTCAAATGAAATTTTTTATGTTTTTCCTTCCAC
Source organism: Hiodon tergisus (assembly GCA_025775045.1). Lineage (NCBI taxonomy): Eukaryota > Metazoa > Chordata > Actinopteri > Hiodontiformes > Hiodontidae > Hiodon > Hiodon tergisus. The sequence goes on from JAOVYW010002792.1 coordinate 9,388, forward strand.
CTCAGTGCATTTTTCTGTTGAATATGTGATTTACCGTGAGGATGGACTTGGGGAAAGCATTAGACCGGCACATTTGTTCTGCGCACACAACTCTTACAGGTTTAGCGTGGGCTTAGAGAGTCAAATGCAAAAATTCTTAAAGTAGGGAGGTCAACTATTTAATGACAATATTGGTGTATTTTTGAATAGTTGTTTATCACTATATTCTATCTTTAACAAACATATGTTCATACTGCATATTTAATGACATGGAAATTCTTCAAAGGTTCATGACAACTCGAGCTGGCCTATAAACTCACACTACCCAATGATTAATTCACTGTAACAGGCTAACATCATTGCCAAAGTATGCCTATGTTGACTCCATATCACTAGAATAACAGTCTGTTGTGAATCCCAACGCATGTCTTTGTTCTCAAGAGAATTTACGTATTTTAAAGGTGATTGAATCCTTGAGTACAATATCACTTCAAAGGTAACTTTGGTAGGAGAAGCAACAGAAACAAAAGTGTTTTATTTATTTATTTATTAATTTTTACGTAGGAACTGAACCAGAGAGACAGCGTCGAGGGACAGAAATTCTCTCACATTGAGGTTTTCTCTCCTAGATGGTGCCCTCGAGTTTTTGCTTTGAGCGTGCTGCCCAGGGATTCTCGATCACTGACAATATGGCCCAGAATACGGCCGCAGAACAGGGTTTGCCCATCCCAGACTGCGGCTGGAAGGATTGGGACAAAGGCGTCTGACTTTCGGTGACATTAGCATTTCTGGGTCCGTGGTGAAAACTGAGGCAGGCGTAGAGGAGCGTCAGAGCTGTCAGAGCACTCTTTTACAGCCACTTCACATCCTTTCCCCAGTGTCAGTCTGTCACATTGTTGCATCATATATAAATGCAAACACTGACTTCCCGCGTTTACAAATGGCACCCTTGTGCCAGAATCCATTCCAAGCGGGACAATTACTCAGCACATACAATGAATTCCCCCAGTGACCCATAGCTCATTCGTTTCCTGACAGAGTCCCAAGGTGGGGTCACAGAATATTACCCTGTGACACCAAGAGCAGCCGGGGTCCACCCCAGGGGATTCTGGCCATTGGCGATTGGAAGTGCACAAAGCTCTATTCCACCCGCCAGTGCCAGTTTTGACCTTTAAACCTCACAATCAAACCAGTCGACGGGGTGAGCCAAATGGACACCAGTAGATATTGCTATTGAAGCCCGTTGACCTGGAGGACGTGCTTGATTCCTAGCGAAGCACGTGAGCTGGGAGAGTGTGGAGATGCCTGCCACTCCTCGCATCACCCATGGAGCGTGGTCACTGAGCAGGACAGTCCATTGATCAGCAGCGGCCGTGAATTTAGGCCGTACAAAAGGAAAAGTCTAGCATGCAAAAGATGTTTAAAGTGAATGATCCGCCCTATGAATAGAAATTAATTGACGGAATGGTTTTAATCAAATGAATATAAATCAGGTTAAATTCAAGTTTTTCCATTTTGTTGAGAGGAAAAGAATGCCAATCAGACAGCTACATTACAATCTGCTTAGCAAAACCTTTTATCCGAAGCAACTCACGCAGCTTACATTTTCTGCATTCATCCACTTATACAGCTGGGTATTTACTGAAGAAATTACCTTACCCAAGAATGCAACAGCTGGGGTGGGACTTCAATTGGCAGCCTTCGGTTTCAAACCTGTCACCTTCATTCCTATGTTAGTCTGATGTAGTTGGTCTCGATTTAGCTGAGCCCAGACAGATATATGGGTGCAGTCCACATTGTTGACTGTTGAGCCTGTAGTGACCAGTTGATGGTCTACTTACCTATATCATTTCGATTGACATACTCAGCGTGCTTATACAGTATTATGCTGAATTCATTCAAGCATATTATTCTCAATAGAAAATTGGAGGTGCCCATGATCTGATTTACCACGCAAATAACCACCGTTTATTTGATTCTCCCTGCAGATGACATCTGCCTTAAACAAGAAGCTGCTTAATCCCACAGAAACATAGTTTGCTGCCAAAGTTTGCATGTTCTGAAGACCCTGCAAATGTGTTTTGCTTATTAAAACATTTATCTGCTCGTGTGTTGCTTTCAAGTATTAATTACACTCTGCTTTCATCTGCATTCAGTTCTATAGCAAGATTTTCTTTTCCTCTGTCCTGCGGTTATCATTAGTAAAAGGCCAGACTTGCAGTATTAAATGCTTGACAGGCCTAAGGTTTACTACTTCGCATCTTCCTATTAATACAGTTGGCAAGGGGAAAAAAACGTAATGCTAATGGCGTACGTCCGTTTATTTTTTGAGATATTTTTTTAAAAGATGTTTAAATAGATTCCTTTTTGTAGTATGCAAAAATTCCAAGGGTTTAAAATAGTTATAAACCCTTCCTAGCGACTATATCTAAGACTTGTGTGTTTAACTGGGATCAAAACAGAGAATTAATTCACCATTTCCGTCAACCTGTTAAAGCACGTGCTGTTTACAAACAGTTAACTGCCAGGACACTCCAGGCCATTGGGATGAATCTCAGCCTAGTGATTTCCCATTCCCTGTCTTTACAGAGAAGCAGGCAACAGGAAGCCACTAGGAAAAAAATATCCTTTTTTATTCACCTCACAATAAAGTGGTGTGCACTGGAACAACAAGACGAGTGTAATTCACGGGACAATAATGAGCTCAGATGACAGGACACCCTTTGTCAGTCTCCGTACGATGTTTCACATAGCGCTTGTCCCAGAAAGTGCATTTTAGCTTGGGATCTAGTGTGAAAATGTGGTTAACACAAGGCCTTGAGACAGGCGAGCTGAGGGCTCTCCCAGGGAATGCTGAGACCTGCTAGGCACAGCCTTTAGAGGTGGTCGCTCCCCAGGGTGCTGTCTCCAAAGCAATTTCCTCTCCAGTAAAATCTGACGCCACCTCGTTACGCACGAGGAGCCTTCCAAGTGGCCCTTTCTGGGGGACGCACGTGGAGCGGAAAGTCAGCTCAGTGAAGCCCTTGATGTCACCAGCACGTCGCGTGTCACGTGCCTGCCCGAGATTTAATTCATCCACATATTCAGACGGAGGTGGTGAAAAAGGTTGGCCAGGAAGCATGGACAAGGGTCTCATTCTTTAAATAGATCTTTAGATCAGACGACGTTGCCTCCCAGCGACAAGACTACCTTCACGCTGGATGTGTATCTCTCTGTCCTTCAGGCCTCAATCCAGATGGATTTCCTTCCATTTATCGAAAAAAGAAAACGGATGTTAGCTCTGATTTGAAGCTATAGAGCTTACTGAAAAAGGACTGCAGGCAACTGGAATTGTCTTCACTTGCAAATGAACCCAGCCAATAGTATGCACACGTGGTTATTGCCGTTAGGTGTTCGCTAATCTCCACAGATCGTGTGTGTAGAACCATGTGGCTCCTCAAACTCCTCGCCACACACTTGCAGCAGTAAACCCTCCTGCCCACTGGTCTCGTCACATTGACTCAACCCCGTTTGATCTCCCTCAGTATCTTTCCTCCGTCTGCACCCACCGGCCGCCTTCCAGAAGGGACAACAAACGCCGACCTTTATCACGCTGCTGAGGCTTCATTAATGTCTTTAGCACAAACAGCCCCACAGAGACGCGTCCCTTCTCTCGGAATGAACCTCTGGGCAGTTGCGTCCTGCCGAACGATACCGTTAACTGGGTAACAGGAGTGACAATTACAGTTTGGCTTCTCTGCAGGAAGGACTCCTCCAATTGAAATGCCCCACATCAGCCCACTAGGCAATTCTATTTTTGAGACAAAGAAGGTCAGAGGGGGGGATTGATAAAAAGACCCATTAGAGTTATTGCACCTATATTGTGTGGATTTATGGAGCATGCTCCGTTATGTTATGATGGTTTATCTTCTGAAGTTAACCGTTGGCTCTGACAAGTTCTCGTCACTGTGTACACATGGGCGTGAAAAATCAATAGCAACACTGAATCAACGGTAATCGCCGTGTTGAAATACAGTATTGGCTCAGAGCTGATTCCTCGGCAGGTAGACAGCGACGTTTCAGGATACAGGCTGACCTGAATAGGCAGACAAGGATGTGCCACCTATTTCTTCCCTCCCAATGTACCCGTCTATATTTGTAATCCAATCGGGGAATCAGAAGTCTTCGCCTGCCCTACTCCGCGGCATCAAGGTCAGTCCGTGACAGCCTCTGAGTAATTATCTCTGGATGGTAATTCACTGGCTCCAACAGTATGGCAGATCGGAGACCTGCTTGACTACTGTGCCCCCGCACGCACGCGGCCACAAAGGGAGCGCGTTGACCAATAAACAACCTGCACGACGTGTGGTAAGTCCACTGTAAATTGTAGAGGTACTTTAAACAAATATAATACCATTAAACTCCAGTATTGATCTGACCTGGATATGGATTTTAATTGCTTTAATCTGCTTACAGAGGCCAGGCTGTATTTAGTTCCTTGTTGTCCCATCCCAGCCTTATGCGAAAGCGGACCCTGTGCTGCAGCGGACAACATGAATAAGAATATGGGAGTTTTGCTACACAGGCGTTGAGAAGTGTTGGTGGAGTTCACAGGATCGGCAAATTAAAAAGCCATGGTTCATAAAAGTGATACCATTACCAGATGGGAAATAGCAAATGCCACCGGAGATCATGTGGAAAGTGTATATTATGGCCTTCCATTGGGCTGTGTAATTGTGTAAATACGTGGCAGTTAAGAGACCAGGGTTTGGGTATCGCATCAACATCACATCTGACCCAAGGTTGCCATAAAATGCAATAAAAACTATCCACACAGTCTGAATGGCTGTGAACCCACTGAAGTAGTTTTCACACAGGAATGTTTTATGAAGTCGCAGTTTTATAACGGATTCCGGCCCCTTCTGACTTGGTAAAATTCTATTTTGTTCCTTGCTGAAATGAGTGGAGTGGAACTGAATCATTTGCTAGTCTGACATCTGACTACATTATGTTTGAGTGGACTCCAAACCCGTAGGCCCTGGTTATTTTGCTAATGTGCTTGACCCTGACATCACATATCGACAGGGAGAGATTTAGCTAGTGTCTCCTGCCCATCTTTTGTACTACCTCACCACGGTTTCTCTACGTGTATCAACGCTAATAATCATTTTAGTCATTAGAATAACCAAAATAATAAGTAATGTATTGATAATAAATATTAAGTTATTATTATTTACATATGTGCAATGTGAAATTCTTGTTTTTCTTTCCTGTCTGGGACACGGCACCACGAGGATGTTCCCAGACTCAAATCCAACTGCGGCACTGTCATTATCGTTCACTCCTTGTGATCGTTTTTTTGTTAGAT
>JAOVYW010002794.1:0-14710 GCA_025775045.1 Hiodon tergisus
CACACACACACACACACACACACACACACACACACATTCTGTTCAGGTGGGGATTAAGCTGTAGGAGATCAAAGTTATGAGGGTATGTACAAAGAACAAGGCATACAGTTATACAGGAATAGTTAGTATCACTCAGAGGTAATTTGCTAGCGCTGTCCGTGACGCGAGGTGTATTTAAAAAAAAAAGTTGCAATAGCTCTCAGGGCACGCTTTGTCCCGAGTGAAAAGGCACTGCGCAGAGCGACGCGCTTGTTTCTTGTTCCAGGATGATTTTCATATCCGCCGTGTTTCAGGAGGACACCCTTGTGTGCAGAAACGCTGTTAAACCCTTTCCTGGACTGTGGAAGGGGAACAACGGCGCCCACTCACTTTATTCCCAGCGTCTCCTGTGTCCTGTTGGTCACTTACACACCACTCTCACCATCCCTGTGGGCTCATTATTGTCCTTACCTCCAGCAGCGTGCCATTGGTGTCAGTCAATCCTCAAGTCAAGAATTGTGAAAGTGGCTGAAAATGGCTGTACTCTCCGACTGTGTCAAAGGAGGGTGGGAGATTTTCTTTTTTTCCTGAGAGAACAGGAAAAATAATTACTTGAACCACCGATCAGTCCCAATTTTACCTTGGCATCACACTGAGCGTTTAACACAAGGCACACCTTTAGAAACGACACATTCCCGTTGCGAATGAATCGTGGCAGATGAAGGCCGAGTGATGTCATTTCCGGCATACCTATTTGAAGAGGTAGGACTGAATGCCTCCCCCAGACGTTATAACGTTCCTCTCGGCGTTGGGACACGCTGTAGCGCTATGAGCCAAGAGAGACCCAGCTGATTACTGTGCACCCCAGCCTAGACGCTGGTAGGAACGGTCATGTGACTCTAATGCGTTCAACACGGTTCCTAAGGAAGGTAAGCTAAGATAAACGAAGAGTCAGAAATCTTAGAGCTAACTTCGTCCGAGAGGGAGTTTTCACTCTTACGAGAGCAGAGGTTGATGAGGGTCTCTAGAATCGGGTTATAATGTCCTATTGGAATGGTGGAAACCTTTAATTGATTTGCTGCAGAAGAGTAATGGCTTTTGTATATATTCGAGTGGAACACGGTCTGGTTCGTGCCATTTCTCTGGGTCCTTTGGTGCCAAAGCTCTCCGAGTCGACCCAATTCCAGATTCTCCCCAGCCCGTGCCACTTGACCATATAGGGATGTTCGGTCACGGCAGGTGACAAGTTGTTTTATTGCGGCCTTGACGCAGGAAACCGGTTTCCGAGCACAGACTACATCTGCCACGCCTCGTCCTAACGCACGTGTGGCGTCACAATGCTGCTTGAAACGCCTCTACGTTTCGGTTATTACCGTAATTACGGCTCCTGCTTCGCCGCTTCTGGTTACAATGCGGCGTTTGCTGAATTCACTTTCATTTTTGCTTTTGTTTCCTTCCGGATTCTTCTGTTCTCTCAGGTTTTTTTTTCCTCAATGATTACCCAGCCACTCGGTTGCATCCGATGAGGTTTTTGCGGAACGTAACTTTTAATGTTTGTTTTAGAACAGCCCATCTTTAACAGCTCTCACCTGCGTTTTCGGTATTTTACTCTTCAGGTGACTCAGTTTTAAGTCCAAACTGGTCACAAGAACATGTAGACATAGCCCCGTTGATTACGCATCGCGGACGTCGTCTTGACGTCGACCGAGGTAACCTTTGCACATTGTTACGACGGCCGCATAAACGGCACCCGGATCATGGTCTGCTGGAATGCGAGGGTAAAGGGGAAACGGCTGACGAAATGTTTTGCCTAGACCAAGTGAAGTTTACATTCCCGATATGGGAAAGCTTGTAACCCTCCGCGTATCCTTTGCCTGTCTGAACTGGACTGTAAAAAATTGTTTTTTTGGCCCGAAAAAATGGCATTCTCTCAGACGGGGCCGGAAATAGCCCCTCGCGGCACCGCTTGAATGTAAAGAGGGGTAGCCGCCGTTGCCAAATTGAAGGGGAGAGGACCGCATGGCCCAGACGCAGCTGCGCGCCAGATGTTTGGACTGCGTTAATCTCGGACCAGCAAGTAGCTGTCCCTCATCAGGTCCAGAAAGGACAGGCCCGGAAGCCATTTGGAAGTTCATGCGTCTGTTTTGACACTCTTGTTTTTTTCCGTTTCGTTTGTTACGCAGTTCAGTGGTAAAATATGATGTGTCTAGTCTGTTGGGAGGGTCAAAAGCTGGGGTGAATACACGTGTTTTACTGGAGCTTGGAACTGTTTGCTGGCTATCGAGCATTAAATGGGGCTCAGCTTGGGAAGTGTCAGCCTTTTATATAGTGTTTGTTTTGAAGTTCGTCAAACTGTTTGTTTATTGGCCGAATTGGATTGAACATTCACTGACTGTCTAGATTATTGCTTGGTAAGGCCCCATAAGGATGGCTGTATAATACGCAGACGGCTTCACCTAGAGGGACATCTCCATTTCTTTCCGTCTCATTTGCATCACTACTGATATTGTCTCATTTGTTTGAATCTTTTTCATTTTCTTTCTTTTTTTTGGTATATCCTCAAAACACGTGAATGGTACGTGGGTGGCATGGTAGGGATTTGGGTCATTAAAATGTATTTTAATGAAGGAATGAGTTCCTTGAGTTTTGTTTTTTGTTGATGTTTTTTGACGTCTCCCACTAATTTCCTGTGGCAGCGCTGGGCTGTTTGGTTCTACCTGCCTTTTTGGTGCGGGTGATCTGCGTGAAGGTGGAGAAGAGGAAACGGAGGGGGAGGACGTCCTGCAGACAGGAAACCCTCTTCTCTGCTCCACACAAGAAAGCCACCCAACTTCCTATCTTACGCTGAAGTAAAGAGCCGTCTTTGTAGGTCAGTCTCCCTTGAGGTGATAATTACTCAGACGGAGTCGGAGCTAAACTTAGTGTCGCGTCTCTCTGTAGATCTTAAAGCTTGGCGGCTGGCATCAGTCCATGCCCGGTTTGGCTAAATGCCCCTTTTGGCCGATATGCGGTTCTCGGCTTGTCAGCTGTGAACTCGTACCATCTACCATCTCATCTCATTCATAGATACCTTGTGTTGAGTCATTGCAGGGTGTTGGTGATCAGTGAGATTCATTCGTTTTGCAGTTGTTCTTAATTGGTCAGGTATCGAGGGTGACCGCCGTCGGGCCCAGGGTCTTGGGCCACAAACCCGCATGGCGACAAGGCCTGTTTTAAAGTGCTTTCTGAGAGCCTTGTGCCTGTAAGTGTGTTCCCGACACCCCGTCCTCCTCTGTCGTATGGTTCACCGGCATTATCTACGGCAAACATCCCAGTTCAGCGCCGTTTCCGCCGCCCCGTTCTTTTAATGGGGCTACCGCCACTTCTCCCCGTCCGATTCCAGCGTGTTCTGTAGCGCTCCCGTTGGTCTCTCGAACGTCATATGACGAACCAGAGCGTTTTTCTGTTTGTTTTCCAGACCGAGCACAAGTAAAGTGTTTCAGAAAGACAATGTACGGATTTGCCTATTGCTCACACTCTGTGTATGTATGTGGTAAGCCAAATATCCGGTTTGGCGTAGGAACAAGAGGAAGTCGATTATTGAACTATATGCCTCTGGTTGTGGCCGGAAGACACTGTTGGAGACTTTCGGGAGGATTGAGGGTTACCGAAAAGAATACAGGCAGCAACATGTAGAGTTTAGAGCATGATCCGTGGAAGAGTGTGCGTCGGGCCGCTCTAAATCTGCAGCACAGCCCGAGGGAGGAAAATATCACTGCGTTCTTTGTGTTTAAAGAAAGCGACACTCTGTATTTAATCCGCAGTCCTTTAGTGTGCATGACCTCCTTTTTACGCTTTGCCGGTTTCTAGATGTTTCCTCACACATTGTACCAGTCAGACGGTAGCGATGCGATTCTGAGGAGCCTGTAAGGAGCAAGGATTTAAATGCATGTTAAAGAATGTTTTGTGGTGGATGTGGAGTTGGGAAAGTACGCGGTCTCTCCTGTTTAAATTTGCATGGAGAAAATTGACTTTTTGGAAGACGCTTGGTAGGACGTCTTGATCGTCTTGATCACGTGGGCCATTTCGGTTGAGTCCCCCCACTCTCAGCCTCTAAACATACCTAGGGGGTTAAATATTAAACATGCTGGGTATCAACAACCACCTGAGGAGGGCAGAGGAACCCGATAGGCTGAAACGAGCCTGTAACAGGATCACGTCGCCGTCTTCCTGCATCCTCGTCACCTAGGCGACAGCCTCCCCGTCTCTGACCCGCGTGTATCCTCATCCCCCGGTCTGTTCTGCTCCCGTATCCTCTCCATGTCATCTCTGCGGAGGGTTGCATTTCAGAGCAGTTTCCACTGCGTTCTGCCAGTCTGGTCGGTAAAGGCAATCAAGCGAGTCCTTGCCGTGACTGGGCTACACGCTTCCGTTGTCAAGGCAGCAACGCGTCCACCTAGCCGCCTCGTGACTTGCTCTGGAAACGGCGTCGTGCTGTGTGTTTTCCAGTAGAGTGATAATTTTATTTTTTTCTGCTGTATTCCTCCATTCAGGTGACTGAAAATGCCATTATTTAGAATTATGGGGCTGTACTCACATCAATGGCAATTTGAGGGGGGGTGGGGGGGGAGACTGAGCATTTTAAAGGTTTCACATTATAGAAAGTAGCCATGTCTTATTCCCCGTATTGGGAGAATTGTTGTTCCTATGCAGAAAAAGTAGGTTCAAAACGCTAAACCCTGTGGCTTCACCCTGTCTATACAAACAAAAGCCACATCCAGTGCGAGACTGCACACGTTGACACGTCTCAATTGGTTCATAGTGCTTTTGTGTTTTGTTGCTAAAGAGTGGCCTGAGGGTAGGCATTGAGTTCAGCTCCTGAATGTTTCATGCGGTGACGTTCCTGCGTGTTTTTCCACCTGCAGTGTGGTTCTCATCCTGTGCCGATACCGTGCACGTGCGTCCGTGTGCGGTTACATTAGCGAAACCTTCGCTGGTGGTGGTGAGCTGCAGAGTTTGCTATGGCCGCCACGTGCACGGTCTCAGTGATGTCCTCGCGCGGGGCGTGCAGGGCCGGATGTTAAGGGGCGTGCGGGGCGTTCGGGGCTGGATGTAAGGGGTGTCCGGGGCGTGCGGGGCTGGATGTAAGGGGCTGTGTGGGGCGTGCAGGGTTGGATGTAAGGGGCTGTGTGGGAAAGTGCTCTGTGAATACACAGCATTCATGTTTTAATTTATTTCAGTCTGTGACAGGAAAATTCCATCCTTAATGTAAATTTTTTCTTTTCTTCTTGTTTTATGGAGACACACTGGGTTCCTTCTGACTGGTCCAAACTGATCCAGAAAAACCCTGGGGGTCGGCGTCACTCCTCTAGGGGCTGAACTTTGGCAAAGTTCAGTTCCTATTCTCATACCCAAAATGATATTTTCCCATCCTTTGTCCTGCCAGAATGGGTCTTTCTTAACCCCCCCGCCCCCACAAATTCTGCGATCAATGTATGTTGGTGGCTCCAAGTTCCCAGTCCATAAATTTCCCCCTTTTTTATGCTGGCTCTGTGTATGTATTCATGAATGAATCATTGTCATCATTTGGAACTGTTTATAGAGCTAGTGGTGTTTAGTGGGTCTCTGAAATACCTGAGGTACTTCTGGATAACTATCAAATAACTTAAATTCAAATAGAAATTTGGCAGAGTGGTTTAGAAAGTAGTCTTAATACTGCCTGAAGTGTACTTGCTGTGGTTTCCATGGAGATGGATAGTAAATCTTGCGGTTATGAGGGCTTTTAAGACCCACCCTTGCTCATTGCGCAGTAATAAGGACAGAGTGTTTATAAACCTAGCAGAATATTGAAGGATGTTTTACGGTCATGTGTATGTATATGTATATGTATGTGTATATATGTGTGTGTATATATATATATATATATATATATGTGTGTGTGTGTGTGTGTGTGTGTGTGTGTGTGTGTGTATATATATATATGTATATGTATATGTATGTATGTATGTATGTGTGTATGTATATATATATGTGTATATGTATGTGTGTATGTATATATATATGTGTATATATTGTATCGGGGCTTTCAATTGCTGGTCTTGTAGCCGTTTTGAGTCATACTAGCTGCCTTGCTTCATACGTAATGTTAGAAGTTAAGCAACATTGTTTTGAAGATCCATAAAAACACTTCTGCCTGTAGGCGGTTGTCTGGCTGATTAACAGCTGAAAATGAATTTGTAACGAGAAGCTCTGCATCACCGTTTCTCACTCGGTTCTGGTTTAAGTTCCGTGAACAAGTTCTGTGAACATTGTCTGAAGTGATTCATGGAGCCACACAAACCTTGAAGTGAGTTTGGGGGCGGCGGCGCGCCTCTCTTTGCTCAGTCAGGCGGCGGTGTCGGGTGGCGATGGAAAAGGGGCGTAGTTGTCCGTGCGAAGAGAGCGGGGCGCTCGCGTTTAACGAGCGCGAACAGGAGACTGCGCGAGCATGTATGGGAGCCGATCTGACGCGCCACACAGGTGGCCCGTGCGTTCATTAATTCATCCTCTCTTTCCAGGCCGCCAATGGATACATCCTCCTGTTCGACGTGCTGGGTGGCGGAGAGGACAAGTGCCTCTACGAGCCGGTGTATCCCAAGTAAGCCGTTCTCCCTTGTCCCCTCCTTCCTTCCAGGGAAGGGTCCTTGCAGGATTTAGAGATGTCCGTGTCAGATGCGTGTCAAGGTCAAACTTTGCGCTTGTGTACATACGCACACACCTTTAATGCTTTCCATTATTTGTTTTAGTTTTTTTGTAAAAAATAATTAGGGGGTTTTTTAGTTAACAAAGCTTGGCAAGATGAAAGCTTTTTTTTATTGAGGCGTTTCTGCATATGAAACGCCAAGTTCCTCTTGTTTTTGAGTTCGTTCTAAGTTCTTCCACAGCTGAGAAACGATGACATTGTGAAGACCATCTGTAGCTGGTCCGTGCGATTCAGCGCGGTAATGCTGCTTGCGGGGTTTCTAGCTTTATTTCAGTCCGTCGTTGTGGTACGCGGAGAGCACATTCTCCAGTGAGAGCCACTCGGCCGTTACACGCAGACTTGTCAAAAGGGCATTTGAGACTTGAGTGAATTCCGGAATTTTAATAATCTTCCACTTCCGCCCGGCAAGCAGTGCGAGACGGTGATTTAAAAAAAAAAAAGGAATGTTGGTCCTACTGGGTTTCAGGCCCGGGCAAGTCCGCTCGCTCTGTGTGCCTTCACGGTCATTGACTCGGGAAGAGAGCTGTCCAGTGAGCGAGATCAAAGCTCGCCGTGGGACCCTGAGTTGGCCTGAACTTGTTACGGTTGAACAAGACGAGGCACTTCCCCATCTGAGGATCCTGCTTGACAAGAGAGTTCAAAATCTCGGGCCGCTCTACCGATCCAGGCGCTTTCCGCGCGTTTTCGAGTTTTATCAAAAAGGGGAAGTGCCTCGTCTTGTTCAACCGTAACAAGTTCAGGCCAACTCAGGGTCCCACGGCGAGCTTTGATCTCGCTCACTGGACAGCTCTCTTCCCGAGTCAATGACCGTGAAGGCACACAGAGCGAGCGGACTTGCCCGGGCCTGAAACCCAGTAGGACCAACATTCCTTTTTTTTTTTTAAATCACCGTCTCGCACTGCTTGCCGGGCGGAAGTGGAAGATTATTAAAATTCCGGAATTCACTCAAGTCTCAAATGCCCTTTTGACAAGTCTGCGTGTAACGGCCGAGTGGCTCTCACTGGAGAATGTGCTCTCCGCGTACCACAACGACGGACTGAAATAAAGCTAGAAACCCCGCAAGCAGCATTACCGCGCTGAATCGCACGGACCAGCTACAGATGGTCTTCACAATGTCATCGTTTCTCAGCTGTGGAAGAACTTAGAACGAACTCAAAAACAAGAGGAACTTGGCGTTTCATATGCAGAAACGCCTCAATAAAAAAAAGCTTTCATCTTGCCAAGCTTTGTTAACTAAAAAACCCCCTAATTATTTTTTACAAAAAAACTAAAACAAATAATGGAAAGCATTAAAGGTGTGTGCGTATGTACACAAGCGCAAAGTTTGACCTTGACACGCATCTGACACGGACATCTCTAAATCCTGCAAGGACCCTTCCCTGGAAGGAAGGAGGGGACAAGGGAGAACGGCTTACTTGGGATACACCGGCTCGTAGAGGCACTTGTCCTCTCCGCCACCCAGCACGTCGAACAGGAGGATGTATCCATTGGCGGCCTGGAAAGAGAGGATGAATTAATGAACGCACGGGCCACCTGTGTGGCGCGTCAGATCGGCTCCCATACATGCTCGCGCAGTCTCCTGTTCGCGCTCGTTAAACGCGAGCGCCCCGCTCTCTTCGCACGGACAACTACGCCCCTTTTCCATCGCCACCCGACACCGCCGCCTGACTGAGCAAAGAGAGGCGCGCCGCCGCCCCCAAACTCACTTCAAGGTTTGTGTGGCTCCATGAATCACTTCAGACAATGTTCACAGAACTTGTTCACGGAACTTAAACCAGAACCGAGTGAGAAACGGTGATGCAGAGCTTCTCGTTACAAATTCATTTTCAGCTGTTAATCAGCCAGACAACCGCCTACAGGCAGAAGTGTTTTTATGGATCTTCAAAACAATGTTGCTTAACTTCTAACATTACGTATGAAGCAAGGCAGCTAGTATGACTCAAAACGGCTACAAGACCAGCAATTGAAAGCCCCGATACAATATATACACATATATATATACATACACACATACATATACACATATATATATACATACACACATACATACATACATACATATACATATACATATATATATATACACACACACACACACACACACACACACACACACACACATATATATATATATATATATATATACACACACATATATACACATACATATACATATACATACACATGACCGTAAAACATCCTTCAATATTCTGCTAGGTTTATAAACACTCTGTCCTTATTACTGCGCAATGAGCAAGGGTGGGTCTTAAAAGCCCTCATAACCGCAAGATTTACTATCCATCTCCATGGAAACCACAGCAAGTACACTTCAGGCAGTATTAAGACTACTTTCTAAACCACTCTGCCAAATTTCTATTTGAATTTAAGTTATTTGATAGTTATCCAGAAGTACCTCAGGTATTTCAGAGACCCACTAAACACCACTAGCTCTATAAACAGTTCCAAATGATGACAATGATTCATTCATGAATACATACACAGAGCCAGCATAAAAAAGGGGGAAATTTATGGACTGGGAACTTGGAGCCACCAACATACATTGATCGCAGAATTTGTGGGGGCGGGGGGGTTAAGAAAGACCCATTCTGGCAGGACAAAGGATGGGAAAATATCATTTTGGGTATGAGAATAGGAACTGAACTTTGCCAAAGTTCAGCCCCTAGAGGAGTGACGCCGACCCCCAGGGTTTTTCTGGATCAGTTTGGACCAGTCAGAAGGAACCCAGTGTGTCTCCATAAAACAAGAAGAAAAGAAAAAATTTACATTAAGGATGGAATTTTCCTGTCACAGACTGAAATAAATTAAAACATGAATGCTGTGTATTCACAGAGCACTTTCCCACACAGCCCCTTACATCCAACCCTGCACGCCCCACACAGCCCCTTACATCCAGCCCCGCACGCCCCGGACACCCCTTACATCCAGCCCCGAACGCCCCGCACGCCCCTTAACATCCGGCCCTGCACGCCCCGCGCGAGGACATCACTGAGACCGTGCACGTGGCGGCCATAGCAAACTCTGCAGCTCACCACCACCAGCGAAGGTTTCGCTAATGTAACCGCACACGGACGCACGTGCACGGTATCGGCACAGGATGAGAACCACACTGCAGGTGGAAAAACACGCAGGAACGTCACCGCATGAAACATTCAGGAGCTGAACTCAATGCCTACCCTCAGGCCACTCTTTAGCAACAAAACACAAAAGCACTATGAACCAATTGAGACGTGTCAACGTGTGCAGTCTCGCACTGGATGTGGCTTTTGTTTGTATAGACAGGGTGAAGCCACAGGGTTTAGCGTTTTGAACCTACTTTTTCTGCATAGGAACAACAATTCTCCCAATACGGGGAATAAGACATGGCTACTTTCTATAATGTGAAACCTTTAAAATGCTCAGTCTCCCCCCCCACCCCCCCTCAAATTGCCATTGATGTGAGTACAGCCCCATAATTCTAAATAATGGCATTTTCAGTCACCTGAATGGAGGAATACAGCAGAAAAAAATAAAATTATCACTCTACTGGAAAACACACAGCACGACGCCGTTTCCAGAGCAAGTCACGAGGCGGCTAGGTGGACGCGTTGCTGCCTTGACAACGGAAGCGTGTAGCCCAGTCACGGCAAGGACTCGCTTGATTGCCTTTACCGACCAGACTGGCAGAACGCAGTGGAAACTGCTCTGAAATGCAACCCTCCGCAGAGATGACATGGAGAGGATACGGGAGCAGAACAGACCGGGGGATGAGGATACACGCGGGTCAGAGACGGGGAGGCTGTCGCCTAGGTGACGAGGATGCAGGAAGACGGCGACGTGATCCTGTTACAGGCTCGTTTCAGCCTATCGGGTTCCTCTGCCCTCCTCAGGTGGTTGTTGATACCCAGCATGTTTAATATTTAACCCCCTAGGTATGTTTAGAGGCTGAGAGTGGGGGGACTCAACCGAAATGGCCCACGTGATCAAGACGATCAAGACGTCCTACCAAGCGTCTTCCAAAAAGTCAATTTTCTCCATGCAAATTTAAACAGGAGAGACCGCGTACTTTCCCAACTCCACATCCACCACAAAACATTCTTTAACATGCATTTAAATCCTTGCTCCTTACAGGCTCCTCAGAATCGCATCGCTACCGTCTGACTGGTACAATGTGTGAGGAAACATCTAGAAACCGGCAAAGCGTAAAAAGGAGGTCATGCACACTAAAGGACTGCGGATTAAATACAGAGTGTCGCTTTCTTTAAACACAAAGAACGCAGTGATATTTTCCTCCCTCGGGCTGTGCTGCAGATTTAGAGCGGCCCGACGCACACTCTTCCACGGATCATGCTCTAAACTCTACATGTTGCTGCCTGTATTCTTTTCGGTAACCCTCAATCCTCCCGAAAGTCTCCAACAGTGTCTTCCGGCCACAACCAGAGGCATATAGTTCAATAATCGACTTCCTCTTGTTCCTACGCCAAACCGGATATTTGGCTTACCACATACATACACAGAGTGTGAGCAATAGGCAAATCCGTACATTGTCTTTCTGAAACACTTTACTTGTGCTCGGTCTGGAAAACAAACAGAAAAACGCTCTGGTTCGTCATATGACGTTCGAGAGACCAACGGGAGCGCTACAGAACACGCTGGAATCGGACGGGGAGAAGTGGCGGTAGCCCCATTAAAAGAACGGGGCGGCGGAAACGGCGCTGAACTGGGATGTTTGCCGTAGATAATGCCGGTGAACCATACGACAGAGGAGGACGGGGTGTCGGGAACACACTTACAGGCACAAGGCTCTCAGAAAGCACTTTAAAACAGGCCTTGTCGCCATGCGGGTTTGTGGCCCAAGACCCTGGGCCCGACGGCGGTCACCCTCGATACCTGACCAATTAAGAACAACTGCAAAACGAATGAATCTCACTGATCACCAACACCCTGCAATGACTCAACACAAGGTATCTATGAATGAGATGAGATGGTAGATGGTACGAGTTCACAGCTGACAAGCCGAGAACCGCATATCGGCCAAAAGGGGCATTTAGCCAAACCGGGCATGGACTGATGCCAGCCGCCAAGCTTTAAGATCTACAGAGAGACGCGACACTAAGTTTAGCTCCGACTCCGTCTGAGTAATTATCACCTCAAGGGAGACTGACCTACAAAGACGGCTCTTTACTTCAGCGTAAGATAGGAAGTTGGGTGGCTTTCTTGTGTGGAGCAGAGAAGAGGGTTTCCTGTCTGCAGGACGTCCTCCCCCTCCGTTTCCTCTTCTCCACCTTCACGCAGATCACCCGCACCAAAAAGGCAGGTAGAACCAAACAGCCCAGCGCTGCCACAGGAAATTAGTGGGAGACGTCAAAAAACATCAACAAAAAACAAAACTCAAGGAACTCATTCCTTCATTAAAATACATTTTAATGACCCAAATCCCTACCATGCCACCCACGTACCATTCACGTGTTTTGAGGATATACCAAAAAAAAGAAAGAAAATGAAAAAGATTCAAACAAATGAGACAATATCAGTAGTGATGCAAATGAGACGGAAAGAAATGGAGATGTCCCTCTAGGTGAAGCCGTCTGCGTATTATACAGCCATCCTTATGGGGCCTTACCAAGCAATAATCTAGACAGTCAGTGAATGTTCAATCCAATTCGGCCAATAAACAAACAGTTTGACGAACTTCAAAACAAACACTATATAAAAGGCTGACACTTCCCAAGCTGAGCCCCATTTAATGCTCGATAGCCAGCAAACAGTTCCAAGCTCCAGTAAAACACGTGTATTCACCCCAGCTTTTGACCCTCCCAACAGACTAGACACATCATATTTTACCACTGAACTGCGTAACAAACGAAACGGAAAAAAACAAGAGTGTCAAAACAGACGCATGAACTTCCAAATGGCTTCCGGGCCTGTCCTTTCTGGACCTGATGAGGGACAGCTACTTGCTGGTCCGAGATTAACGCAGTCCAAACATCTGGCGCGCAGCTGCGTCTGGGCCATGCGGTCCTCTCCCCTTCAATTTGGCAACGGCGGCTACCCCTCTTTACATTCAAGCGGTGCCGCGAGGGGCTATTTCCGGCCCCGTCTGAGAGAATGCCATTTTTTCGGGCCAAAAAAACAATTTTTTACAGTCCAGTTCAGACAGGCAAAGGATACGCGGAGGGTTACAAGCTTTCCCATATCGGGAATGTAAACTTCACTTGGTCTAGGCAAAACATTTCGTCAGCCGTTTCCCCTTTACCCTCGCATTCCAGCAGACCATGATCCGGGTGCCGTTTATGCGGCCGTCGTAACAATGTGCAAAGGTTACCTCGGTCGACGTCAAGACGACGTCCGCGATGCGTAATCAACGGGGCTATGTCTACATGTTCTTGTGACCAGTTTGGACTTAAAACTGAGTCACCTGAAGAGTAAAATACCGAAAACGCAGGTGAGAGCTGTTAAAGATGGGCTGTTCTAAAACAAACATTAAAAGTTACGTTCCGCAAAAACCTCATCGGATGCAACCGAGTGGCTGGGTAATCATTGAGGAAAAAAAAACCTGAGAGAACAGAAGAATCCGGAAGGAAACAAAAGCAAAAATGAAAGTGAATTCAGCAAACGCCGCATTGTAACCAGAAGCGGCGAAGCAGGAGCCGTAATTACGGTAATAACCGAAACGTAGAGGCGTTTCAAGCAGCATTGTGACGCCACACGTGCGTTAGGACGAGGCGTGGCAGATGTAGTCTGTGCTCGGAAACCGGTTTCCTGCGTCAAGGCCGCAATAAAACAACTTGTCACCTGCCGTGACCGAACATCCCTATATGGTCAAGTGGCACGGGCTGGGGAGAATCTGGAATTGGGTCGACTCGGAGAGCTTTGGCACCAAAGGACCCAGAGAAATGGCACGAACCAGACCGTGTTCCACTCGAATATATACAAAAGCCATTACTCTTCTGCAGCAAATCAATTAAAGGTTTCCACCATTCCAATAGGACATTATAACCCGATTCTAGAGACCCTCATCAACCTCTGCTCTCGTAAGAGTGAAAACTCCCTCTCGGACGAAGTTAGCTCTAAGATTTCTGACTCTTCGTTTATCTTAGCTTACCTTCCTTAGGAACCGTGTTGAACGCATTAGAGTCACATGACCGTTCCTACCAGCGTCTAGGCTGGGGTGCACAGTAATCAGCTGGGTCTCTCTTGGCTCATAGCGCTACAGCGTGTCCCAACGCCGAGAGGAACGTTATAACGTCTGGGGGAGGCATTCAGTCCTACCTCTTCAAATAGGTATGCCGGAAATGACATCACTCGGCCTTCATCTGCCACGATTCATTCGCAACGGGAATGTGTCGTTTCTAAAGGTGTGCCTTGTGTTAAACGCTCAGTGTGATGCCAAGGTAAAATTGGGACTGATCGGTGGTTCAAGTAATTATTTTTCCTGTTCTCTCAGGAAAAAAAGAAAATCTCCCACCCTCCTTTGACACAGTCGGAGAGTACAGCCATTTTCAGCCACTTTCACAATTCTTGACTTGAGGATTGACTGACACCAATGGCACGCTGCTGGAGGTAAGGACAATAATGAGCCCACAGGGATGGTGAGAGTGGTGTGTAAGTGACCAACAGGACACAGGAGACGCTGGGAATAAAGTGAGTGGGCGCCGTTGTTCCCCTTCCACAGTCCAGGAAAGGGTTTAACAGCGTTTCTGCACACAAGGGTGTCCTCCTGAAACACGGCGGATATGAAAATCATCCTGGAACAAGAAACAAGCGCGTCGCTCTGCGCAGTGCCTTTTCACTCGGGACAAAGCGTGCCCTGAGAGCTATTGCAACTTTTTTTTTTAAATACACCTCGCGTCACGGACAGCGCTAGCAAATTACCTCTGAGTGATACTAACTATTCCTGTATAACTGTATGCCTTGTTCTTTGTACATACCCTCATAACTTTGATCTCCTACAGCTTAATCCCCACCTGAACAGAATGTGTGTGTGTGTGTGTGTGTGTGTGTGTGTGTGTG
>JAOVYW010002796.1:0-14708 GCA_025775045.1 Hiodon tergisus
GTCCGGCCCAAAGGAGCAGGGATTTGGTGTTCTGTGAACGCTGCACACAGAAGGTTTTGGTGATCGACGTGCTGAATGAGTGCGTCCGGCCCAAAGGAGCAGGGATTTGGTGCTCTGTGAATGATTGGCAGCAGAGACAGATCCAAGTTTTCCTCCCATCCCTGTCTCTGACTTTATTTTTCTCCCCTTGTTTGTAGCCCTTAAGCATTAGAACCCTAACGGATGATGTGGTAAGTCATTTTCCCATTGTTCCTCTCCACTAATTGCATGATCTTAAAAGCGGTACACATTTATTTATTTATTTATCAACTTATTTTTTTATAGATATTTCCTTTCCGTTGTCGTAAGAGCTTGGAACATGCCTGATTACCTTGCATTGCAGTTTTAATCCACTGTCAAAAGCCAGGGATGTACTGTACAGCTGGTTTCTGGTACCATCATTCATAATTAATTCAGCTCATCTGTTTTTATTTCTCAGAGTATGCGCTTGTGTTTTTGAATGCTTTTCTCTAGGTATTGTGGGTAAACATTTAACATTTTTTGTAAACTACTTACTAACTGCATGAATCTTTTATAAACATGAGTTTATTCCTGTTTTGTGGGTCTTTTCAGAAACAGGTTAATTCTGTCTTTTGGGCCTTTTGGGCACAATGCTATATATTTTTAAATCAATATGTAATCTTAATGATGGGTTTCAGTTGTGAAAATGTCACTAGTTCTATAGAAATAAACAAGCTTTTCTGAGCAATGTGTTTTTAGCTTTTAGGGTGGTTTAGAACTTCAATTTTCTTTTCTTTTATAATGGCCAGTTTTAAAATTGATCAACTAATATTCATTACATAACATTTTCTGTTTACCGAGTAGCCCAGATTTGGTTTTGTATTGCAGGTGCAAGTTATTCATTATAACATTAACGGTTCATTGTAATGCTAATTGCCTAAAGCCATCTTTACAACACTGATCCATTATGAAATATGAAATATGAATTTTCACCGATGTCTGAACTTCCTGGGATCGATGTGTTGTTGGGTCTACGCTCTGTGAACTGATTGGTGAAGCCGTCAAGGATGTGGAAGTAAAAACTACAGACTTCTATGGGGAGAATGAGCTGGAGAGGAATGTGGCAGGGTTTCGACCAATGGGAGGCTTTAGGGCGGCTTGTGACAGAATTATAAAGCAGTGTTAAAGCCAGCGTCTTACCAACTGTTACCAGGCCAACCCGTCTGGAAACATTGATGCTCTATGCAGAATATCAGCTTATTTGTAAGAAATTTATTAATTTATCTTTATTTTATTTAACATTTAATATGTGGTTTTGTGGCTTAATAACGGGGTAGTTCTTGTTAGAAACGGGGAGATTAACTTTTTTCATGATTGACGGGTTCACCTATTTTGAGGGTAATGTCTTAAGCGCCTGTTTGTGTAACATGCATGATCTCTGCGTTATCCGTGTAGACACAAGGTTGCAATCACATGATTGGCATCAGAGCTAGTGTGCTGCTGCAGTGTTGACTTGTGTGAAGGGTGCACAGTCCACATCTCCGACGTCCACAAAACCACATCTCCGACGTCCACAAAACCACGTCTCCGGCGTCCACAAAACCACGTCTCCGGCGTCCACAAAACCACGTCTCCGGCGTCCACAAAACCACGTCTCCGGCGTCCACAAAACCACGTCTCCGGCGTCCTTTTTGGCAGTTTATTCTGATTAAAGCCGTTCCCGTATTCTCCCGTGATGTTTGAAATGGGTTGAGACTTTGAGATGTCGAATGTCTGACGGTTTTGTCCTGGTTTTTAGTGCATGTGTCGTTCTCCTACGGGTCGCCCACTTGACCGAGGCGTTTGTTTTTCTTCAGTTCATTTTGTCAGTACAAGGAAATTCTTAATGTTACAAAAGCTCATTTTTTTTCTATTTACTTTACATGGCTTGGCGGATATATGTAGTGGTCCAAATGTTTCCAGTATTTATTAGATTTATTAGACTCTCCAGTTGACTTTGTATTAAAAAAAAGTGTACTTTTGTTACTTTCCACTATTGATTCTGAGAATGAGTGTGATTATGGAAGTACTACTTTGCTAAAATTATCGAATGCCAGCCAAGGCCTTTAAGGCTGTTGCTAATAAAGCTAACATGAAGTTGCAGACTCACAGCTCTCTGACTGGGCTGGGCACGTTGTGAAGGCCGCAGTAATGGATCCCTTTAGGGGACTTCTCTGCGTGGTGCAGGGCTTTTCACTGACTTTTCTTTCCCCCACCCCAGCTGGACCGATTTGCCAGCATCCGGATCCCCGGGAGTAAGAAAGAGCGTCCGCACCTCTCCCAGGTCAAGCACTCCTGGTCCAGTGACTGGACCGCCGCCTCCGAGTTCCACGACCTCTCCGCAAAGATCACCTCCGAGAAAGAGATCCTGGCCTTATTCGAGAAGATGATGGTACGTGCAGGTCTGGACCCCTTAGGGAGTAATGCTGAAGGCTTCACCATTATCATGACGAACATCTGATTTAAAAAAGTATATATATTTTTTTCAGTGTTGTCGTTTGTGCATAAGGTTACATAACTGTAAAGCAACGTGGACCTTGTTTTTAGTGAGTGTGTTTTCACACTGGTTTTGTTTTCACCAGGATTCATCTAACTGCACCACATGACATATATTCTTTATTGTTTTGGTGTTCTGTAGGGTTTCGTTTAAGCAAGTGTCTACTTATTGTTAGAATCCATATTAATAAATGCATAATTGCATGAATTGATTGATGCGCTTTCAATTCTCTAATCAGTACGGAAACGACAACTCCAGAATTTACTCAAATCCAAATTGCATTAATCTTGCTTAAATGCGTGTGGCGGAGAGAGGTGGAAGTGCGTCGTGTTTGATTAGAAATGGATTTTCCTGGTAGGACTGTAAAAACAGCAGAATTATAATTCGGACAAGCGTGTGTAATTATGCACGCTTGGGGTAAATGGATGGCGTGCGCCCTCAAGATTTAATTTGGACCTTGGCGAAGCAGAAGTGGCGTGGATATTTGTTTCTAATGATGCAAACTTGACTGACTGTAAGTGCCTTGTAGTGCATCGGAGAGATCTGTCTCATAAGCAAGATCTAAGATGGCATTGTGCAGTTTTCTGTGGGTGCAGCACGGAGGAGGTTTTAACTTGATTATTTCTCAGAAATATTGTGTCACAAATCAGGTTGAGTGGTACTTGACTTTTTATTTAATTTTTAAAGGCAGTTTAAGTTATTTGTCAGTTCTTGGATGGGGCTGCTGCATCTTCACGCTTTATCAACGCTGGGTCCTGCGTGCGTTTGATAGGCTACTTTATCAGCTGAAACGTAAGCTGGCACTCGAACCCGTGAAATGGGGGGTATTAATGATAAAGGTTTAAAGGGGCAGAAACGGTTGTCAGACCCCCCCCCCCCCCCGGCTTGCAGATAAAACAACGTGCCGCATGTTTGAGGATAGCTTTGGTTTAGATGCAATTCTGCAGTTCTTGTTTTTCGTCCTTGAAATATGCTTCAAAAAGGAAAGGAGGGGCAACATTCCTGGACACATGCAGTATTTTATATGGATGCCGTGCATAACACTTTTAGCAGGGGTAAAGGCAGAGGGACAATTGTCTAGTTCAGATAAAATGAAGGCGTTTGGTAAAGAGTATGTATGGGGATGTAGGTAAAGGTATCAAAAATAGTTCAGTGTTTTCTAATGAATATTTTATTGTAACATTGTATTGCCTATCCTTATTCTTGGTAATCAGCCCCGCCTGCTTTAGTAGATGTCAGACAGTCTCTGAATACGTCCCAAGTGCCTCACGTAAACAAATGTCATGACAGGACATGGAACCTGGAGGTGGTCAGTGCAAGGTCTTTAGTCACCACTGGAGATGACGGGGCTAACGCAGGTAATTGATGGGCTGGGTGTTTGCCTGTAAGGCAACATGGCTCTTATCTGACACAAATCCTGTACCGGAGGATGGTGGGGAAACCCCACCCCACCAGCAGGGTTTTAGTTACGCCTCGCCTCGCCTCGTAATTGTTTTATTCAAGCCGCTATTTGGAATGGAAACCCTAGGTTGGTGTTCCAGGTGACCGCCTGTTCAAGCAGGACTGTTCTCGAGGACCAGGGTGGGGGTACACCTGTCGTCGAAGTTGTCTTGCTACGTTCTCGGTCACGTTTTGCAAGTCGAACTGACTTTTGACTGTTACGTGGGGTGGGGTGGGTGATGTATGGTTGAAAGTCAAGCAGTGTAATAAGTCAAACACGCGTCCCAGGATCTCTGGCCCTTCCTGTATTTAATCTAGGCTCTCGTCATGCTGAGACATCAGCTAACAGAAGACGCTACCCTGCGATGCAATGTGCAGGTTAAAATGGAATGGCAAGTGTGCGTTACATTTAATTCAGTCTCTGCCACCCCCGTGCGGCATTCAGCAATGTAATGTTTTTATATTATCTTTAATTGTGCCATTAAAATGCTATGATGCTGAAAAGCAAACAAGCTGGGATGAGAGAGAGCTGTGTTTTTTTTGGTTTTGGTTTTGGGGTTTTAACAAGGACCAAAACGAAACCCAGCTTGGAAACTTAACTGTAAAGTTTTTTTATAACCAAGTCTCACTCCGCAGAGACTAAAAGTGCCAATTTAAGCATTTTACGCACACTGACAAATGTTTACTTTAAACATTAATTGAATTACATTGTTTAATTAAACTTAAAATGGACAGCTCGAAAGGCGAAATATTACTGAAGTCTTATCATTGTGTTACCGACAACCAGGAAAATGTAATTTTTATGCTAAATAACATTTAATTAACGCGTGAATTTTTCATTTTCCATGACAAATTTTCTTGTAATGCCATGTTACCAGCAGATGTGATACGATCTAACGATGAACTGAAAGCATGCTTTTTCTTTCTTTCTTTCTTTCTTTATTTATGTAAAAAGTGACTTGTGAATTTGTGCCAGTGAAAAAAATAAACATATTGATTTATTTTTATGCCGTCCTGCATATTAAGCTCTGCATTCTTCTGGGACCTTTTATTAAACACCTCGATTGTGCCGTTTCACGGCGTGTGTATTGTATTTCCTTACGCACGGCAAATTCGCAACACCCTCTAAACGCGATACCCTGATATGCTTTGCATTTTAACATATTTAGTGGTTTAAATTTTGGCACCAGAAGGCTTCCATAGCCAAGGACTCCTTAAGAGGTTATTACATTAGTATATTTGCTTTGTGGGTTTTAAGGCTTGTGCTGTAAATGCGATCCCGCTGTTCTTTCGCTGAGTGTCGCGCCAAGCCACGCTGAAAAGTTTTCCTGTTTATAAAGAGTATGATTGGACGTAGCTGGAAGGAAAAGGCTGAAAAGATATTAGTACACTCGATGAGGTGGAAGTTATATTACAAAAAGTGTAGCATACTGCGCTAACAGCCTTCAGTGATGAGTTCAGTTATTACCTTTTTGTCTGTTCATTCTGTTCCCTTTAGCCTGGAAGATCAGATTGTGATTTTTCTTCTTCAGCCCCTCCCTATCAAATGATTAGCTTCAGTTGGGACTGCTGGAATAGAACGGGAGGGCCATAGAGCTTTATGTTCGCTGTAGCAAAGAGGAAATGAAGACGAGGATGGACATCTGAAGCGGGTTCACCTGCTGTTTATTTCTGCTTCGGTCTGTTGGGAGCCCAATGCTTGGTATAAATCCAGTCCATTTCAGGGTCTTCCTGTTGCATTATTATTCCCCAGACCTGTACTGCCGCTGTTCAGTGTCCACTGGGCGGTGTTATAGAAGACTGGACACTACGGATGGTGGATTGCAGAGTCTCCTGGCTGCTTGGATTGGAGAACATTACGTGCAGCTTTTCACTATCGGCTTATTTTTAAGAGAAGGTTTCATGTTCGATCACAAGCTGTATACTAGTGTAAATAAATGAAAATCGTATGATCGTATTTGCAGAAGATGTGTGTGTGTGTGTGTGTGTGTGTGTGTGTGTGGATGCGTCACTGCACTGAAGCTCTTCTGTTAACGATGTGGCGAATGGCAGATTATTATTATTATAAAGTAATAAAGCCCTCTGCGTCAGGCCGGCACAAACGGAACTGCTCACCTAACCGAATACACGAGCTTCTTTACGTACATGTGTGATGCATTTCCCATTATATTAAGATTTTTATATGAGCCAGTTTCTCTGGTTTAAAGAACAGAGAATGTCATCAGAAAATACGTTTCGTCTTTGGGGGCGTGTTTTAAGGGGTGTTTAGCTCATATCTGGAAGCCCCTACAATTCCCATTGGCTCTCTTGGAGGTCATGCATTAGCAAATGGAAATATCTTCTCAACACGATACCTGCAGAAGACCGTATGAATTGTTTTCCTGTCTTGAAGAATAGTCAGTATGGAAAAATTTGTCCCCAGATTTGGAATCTCGTTCATATCTCCAAGAGACCTCTTAAAACAGGGCCCCAAAGACATACTGTACAAGAAGATATATTCTCTGTATAACCCCAGTGCTCGACTTCTTTAAACCAGAGAAACTGGCTCATAAAAATCTATTGTTTATGTTCAATTGACTATGTTCTTGGACGATAATCCTAGAGGTGAGAATGATTCTCCATGCGTTCACGATAATCGTAGAGTTCAGGATATATCGCCTCGTAATTACGTTAATCGTAGAGGTGAAAATGTATCTCTGCGTGATTACGTTAATTGTAGAGGGGATAATTTATCTCAAAGATCCCATCTTCAGGGCAGTGGCAGGGACTGTTTCTTGAAAATTATTTTAAATTTAAGATAGTATTGATTCATTTATTATTTTGATTTAGACTTCCCGTACTGTCGTTGATTATATAAAAAGAAAAAACTACTATGGTAACCCTGTTCATTTCATCTGGGCTTTTTTTATTTATATTGATATAAATGCTAACCATTTTCTATTGCATATTGTCTCCCGACTTTGGTTTATAGGAGGACATGAACTTGAACGAAGATAAAAAAGCCCCCTTGAGAGACAAGGATCTGAGTATGAAGAAAGAGATGGTCATTCAGTACGTAATCACGGCATCTAAATCGGTAAGTGAGGACTCTCTCTGCTTTGACCTACTCAGTTTCTGATTACTTCCCTTCTGCTTGTTAAGCACGCCCATTAGCGCTTGGAAAAACACTTCAGATGGACTCTGGAACGGTCAGGCGCTGCTCAGGGACGGGCGCAAGGTGAGCCCATTGGCTCGCTTCTGGGGATGTTACCTATACAAATAAAAGCTTTGCGTTTCTTGATTTTTAAAACGGTACATAATCAGCGCTGGTGGTTTCAAACGTCCTTTTCCGGGGAGTTATTGCTACGCTGTTTGAAACGTGGTCAAGATGAGTGTTTCTAAGAACCATTTGGAGGTTGTGTTTGCATGTCCATGACTCTGTTAACCCCGGGATAGTGCCGTCGACCCAACAAGAAGCAGACTTCGCTGTAATGCTATTTTAAGATAAATATATATATTTAAAATGACAGAACTCTTACATGAAGGTATAAAAAAAATAAATATTAATTGATATCAGTGACATAGTTATTTCAAGGGTACATTTATCACCCCCCCCCCCCCCCCAATCACTCATGCCTTACAGCTAACCTCCCCTAATGACCACTCATTTCAATTTCATTTATTTGAAATAATAGGTTCTCAGATGAGTCGGTTCTAAGTGTTTTAATAATGTAACGCAAATTTCACTGGACGTCTCATGTCTTTATTCCGTTTCTAACCAAGCTATTAAGATATTTGCTGGTGTCAAATGGAAACTAAATGGAAATGCATTTTCCCTCAGTGGTAGAAAGGAAAGCAAGCGATCGTATTTTATTTAGCATTTATTTCGAATGCTCTTTTTCCGTAGCTTTGCTTACACGCCGTTTTAATGGGACCTTTTTTATAGGGTGCAATTTGCTCTCGTTAATTGTTCTTACGTAATTTCTTGCTGCGCTCTATGTTGTGTTATAAATGTTTATTCTTACTCCTGTTCAATCTGAAGTCAACTTGTATATAGCTTTTTCGTTGGAAACGAACTTATGAACCGCTGAAGTGAAATGTAAACGACGTAAACTCAAAAAACCGGATGATTCAGTAGTGTACTCACCACGCGTTTACCAATTGATTTCTATTACCCTAAGGGACTCAAACCTTTTCAAGATTGCTGAAAAGTTATGACATTAAACATTTATGGAAATTGTCTTAAAGTGAGATCAATGCATGTGGCGATCAATAAATATGCTTGGGTGTTTTAGTGATATGGTCCGTGTAAGTTAGACAAGTTTTGTAGGTTGGGGAAAGTCGGGCTTCCACGCCTGCCTCTGTGAGTGTGGAAGTTACACATGGCACGGTCGGGGGTTCCCTCTGAAGCGCCAAATCCCGCGCGTGACGTCTGCTTGTCTGTCTGTCTGACCCATTCCCCACTTTGATTTACTCAATCGGTCACTTTACTCTTCCGACCGCATGTGTGGACCTTGTTTTACGTCGTTCTTTATGTCCCGTTCCCGGTATCGGTTTGTTTCGCGTTACCTGGAGATAAACCCCAGATGTAAACCTTAGTTCCGCCACATAACAAAGGCATCGGTGGAAAATGGGGAAAAAAAGAACTGGATTTCCTGCCGTCTGCTCAGTTGGACTGCTGGTTTGGTCCACTTCTTTGCTTGGAGACGGTCGCTGCCGGTCTTTCAAGCAGAGACTCCACACTGTGAGATGTAGTAGGAATCCCCTACACCTCAGCTCTGCTTTAGAGCATAGCTTGGAGTACACTAGATCAGCCTCCTTGAATTAGTAATTCAGTGCCATGTTTAAAATGAGCTTACCCGATAATTTAGAATTACGATTTACTACTGAATTCTCTCGTATTACGAAGAAACATTGGTGAAGGCACACGTTTTGAGTGTAATGGTAAGGTGAGATGACTTAAAATATATAATGGTTTATTTAAGACAGTTTATCACACAAACAATGACAAGATACGTGGGGGGAACGTAAGACAGAAGAACTGAGGGGGAGGAGCTTGTACTTAGTGGTCCCGCCCCCACGGGGGTGGGCAAATGGTTAGAAAAGAAAGTTTAGTTTGGCCATAGTTCAACAAAGACTGAAATAAAACGGCATGTTTATAGAGGAGGGAACAGGCTGTAATCGTGTGTTTACTGGGGTTTAAATTGGGGGTCGACATGTTCAATTGGGATCATCATACGTTTTGTTTACGTGTTTGGCGAGGGACAGATCACGTGCAGATGGTTCTGTTAAAACCAGGAGGAGTTTTCACTGCTTCTGTGGACAGAAGATTTATGCAATAATCGGTAGGGATAGCATTCATGTACCTTCAGTGCAACAACATAAAGAAACGAAGTAAAGCAAAGTTAATGAAAAGCCGTTGGCTTCCTACAAAACTTAACCTTTTGCACGTTTATCAGCAGTGACGTGTTCAAACCCACTCGAGGTCTAAGTGTATGTAGTCCGGGTAAAGGAAGATACTAGTACGTCCGATATTTTAAAGACGGTTCTAAAACTAGCTATGCCCTGATATCGCACAGATAAATGGAATAATACAGTTTAGTGAACAGTTTCAATAGTGAATTAAGGTTTTATTTAATTTTTTTTTCCTTTTTTCTCTCCTTTGTATTGGACCAGATTTCTATTGTTATTTCTCACTTTCTGACTGAGTGTGGGATCTGCCTTTTTGGTGTCTCTTTGTCTTTCGCAGAGGTCTTATCTTTTGGATATGGTCCCACATATGGGGGTAATTGAAACTATAGATTCTGGCATTACATGCCTTATTGATTTAAAGCTAATTGGTTCACCTTGGATGGCCATTAACTAACACTGGCATAATTACCATTGTTCATTGGGAGTCATGCCCAGTTCTCAGTGTGACTCCATACAAGCAGAGAACAGAAAAAACCAAAACGGCAGACGCCAGCGTAACAGTTTTTGATACTGCTTGGTGGTGTTTTTAAGCAGCGACAATCCTAAGGGTCACTTTTGAGGTGTTCATCGAGACTCTTAATCGCACGCCATTTTATGCTAAATTGAGATGCGTTCAGCCAACTATCCATACATGGACCATACACGGGAAGCACTTTGTAGCTCAAAGAGATTAACTTTTTCTGCTTTAAACATTCAGTAGCAGGCTCTAAATGAATCGCATGTTTCAATAGTAAGCTTTTGACAAACACCGATGCCTTTATAGTTTCAGTGGGGGATATTCTCTAGCTGTGCGTAAGAGGTTTGCCTCTCAAACACAATCAGTGATGTCTACAGGTGGGCTGCACTCTAGAAAACAAGAGATTTGCATTTTGAGTCTTAGTGGAAAGACGGAAAAAGTCAGTATAACTGATTTGTTTATCATACAGATTTATTTTCGGAGCCTTTAACTTGAAGATACGAGTTCAAACTTATGCTTATGTTTTTGGATATAGATTTTTTTGCCCTCAAGGTAAATTGGACAGCCACAAAAAAATACTTTTGAGTTTGATCCATTACAGTAAGCCTTCGATCAAATGAAAAGTTGGGTTTTCCCAATTGTAGATCTTCACTAATGGGGCAAAAGGTAAGGAATACCCGCATAACAAGAGCAAAGTTCTGAAGCTGCTAAACTATCTACTCGGCTCCTCACTGAGTGTGGCACTGGGTTTTTTGGTTTCTGTTTGTGAAAATGCACCATTACAGATGAAGTCAGATTGATCGATTGAATTTACCGAACCAGAAAGTTGCGTTTAGCAGTCTGGACTTGTTTGTGAATTGGTATTCTGAGAGACAGAATTTTTTGTTATTTATTTTGAGACGGAAGCATCCGACCGACGCCTGTAGAAGAAACACTCCATTTGCGGGCCTCTGAGAACGTGATGAAACTTGGGTCAAGTCGAGCACTGTAGTTAAGCAAACGGAAGGATCTTTAGGGTTATTGAGGTATATTTTCTGTTGGAGGCAGTGATGGACCAGCGTCCCGTTACCTCCATCTCTTTGATACAGGGTCGCTCCAAGCGTAAATCGCGTGTCCAGGGCACGTTGTTTACATTACAATTCCAGATAAACCCTATTAAAAAGAACTTCCTGCCAAAATGAATTATGATTGAAGCTGATGTTGAGACGAGGCCTTCAGGTCGAGGGAGGCAGGGTTAGTAGGAGACACTGGTCTCGATGAGAGAGAGAGAGAGAGAGAGAGAGAGATTTAGGGCTGCTCTCGGATCAGAGACTCTCGCTGTAAAGAGTGAGTGGACGGGTTCTTTAGTCCCCCAGTAATGGGTCCTCCGTGACTCTGTAAGTGACAGTGATGGCCAATGTCCTGAATCGGATTCATTAATCTCGCTGCGTGGTCCCAGAGCGGGGCTAACCGACACCCTGCCTGAGTTTCACTTCCTCCTCTTCTTCATATCCACCTGCTTGCCTTTTGTAAATTGGGAAGGTTCACACAACCTGTTTCTCTCTCCCCCTGTCCTCCAGCACGTTATGTTTGAAAGTCTAATCTCCGGTGAGCGCAGGTTTTGTTAAGGAAAGTTGCCATAGTCTTGGCTTCATACTGAGCTGGGTAATGAAAGGCAGCCAACCACAGAAGATTTATTTTACAGGACTTTTCATCTGCGGCTTTGGACGAACCATTATGCTGATCTAACACGCCACGTACGGGCTTCATTAACGTTCCTATTGAGCTCTGCGGCTGACTTTTCTATCAAAAGCCTCGATTCTTACCCACTCTTCACGGTTTAACCTCGGTTGCTCCGGCTGTGAACCCCTGTGACCAGAATCCTGGTCGGAACGGTTGAGTCTGACTTTGCAGGTTTGTGTCGAGCCTTTAATCATAACACTTCTGGCAATCTGTGGCTTTTCATCTTTTGCCCAAAAGTGGTGGAAGCAAAAGTTGAAAGAAAAGCCACAGGAACTTACTTAATATTTTTTATTGAAGTTTGTCCATTTGGGCTCTTTACCAGCAAATGAGATGATGTGTGAAAAATTCCTCACGGAATTAGTTTCTTCATGCTCTGCCTGGATTAACCTCAGTGAGAATGTGAAAGGGGCTCATGTAAGTCAAATCACCCTGCATATATTCAAAAGACATGAGTTTGTCTTGAAACAAAATATTGAATTAGCCATGTGATAATGAAAAAACCCCACATGGAATCAGTCAGTTGAACAAGCTGATTTTTACTGTCTCAGTCACACAATGGACCCGTCTGGAGAAACGTGAACAAAATGTGCTAAATGGTTAGGATAGGAGCTGTCAAGCCCACGGATCCAGACTGCTTATGTTCTCCTAATTTCCTCAAGGCTCTGCGTTAGCCAGGAAAATAATATTCCAGTATTTTAACATTTATTTCTTTGTTCAAAGCCTCTATGGCATAATAATGCGGAAGTGTTGGTCTTTGGATTGATTACATGGAGGGGTCACTGTAAATGCGAAAAGTCAGGCTTCTCCCTGCATGTGAGGGGGTGTGCGTGTCTTTTTAAAATTGATTTTATGTCTGCCTAATTCACGTTGAGCCTTGGAAGTGGACACAGAGGGATTCCAAATTTCCAACAGAGAAAAGGGGACTGGAGTTAACGAGAGGGATTAGATATCATTCATTTATTGGTTCATCATTAAATCAATCGGCTAATCAATCAATGATTAATTCAGTCGTAGTCAATGTTGACCCCGCCCCCTCTCGTCCAATCCCTTGGGACAATTTGGATATACCACAGTAAGAAGGTGGCTCTGCTTTGTGTTGACATTCGTAGGAGACAACCGTGAGTGAATTTGCTCTGGGACCCTTTTTCTGTATAAAAACAGAAACGATGTACCTCATTGGCTTGTATAGAAGTGAATAGTGCAGCATTTAAGCAACCTGAGGTAAGGCTGTGGATTTAAAGGAGTAATTTCAGAATAATGTGTACCGGCTAAGAGACCTTTAACACTGTACATAATGAGATATAGAAACTTAGCGTTCATTTCTTTGCATGGATAGCTCATTACCTTCTTTTTATATGGGGCACAAGAAATGGTGATGTTACTGTGAAAGGAAGACTTGTGTTCCAGAGGCCACAGAATCGTATGAAAGGTCTGCATTAGCATATGAGTAACCTGTTTCAGCCCGTCCCGAATGTCGACGTGTGAATGGCAGGGTCCTCCATGGCTACGGATTTGCACCCTTCACCTCCACTGCCGTCAGTGGCAAATGGAAACTGTTTGTTCTCCAGCTGCGGCCGTTTAAACACGCAGGCCTTGAATTACAGATCATTCGCTGCCCCTTTTCCCTTTGGTGTCCTGGCATGCTTTTACGTTATGCTCTTTACGTAATCATCAGTAATCATAAATCCAACAAGCGTTGGCTTGGTGTTTAGTTGGTTAGATATGGATGTAGGCATCTAAATGCTACCAATCGGTGTATCTGAAACGGCCATCGAGAGAGCAGTATTTCATCTCGGGTAGCTAATGAATATCTAATTAATTTAAATTGTGCATGATTGCAAATGACACGCCTACTTTCATTTTTGGGTTCCCCAAGCGAGCACCTTTTCTGTAAAAAAAACAACAAAAGTCTTGTTACTATTTCTACACATTGTTCTGTACTTGACAGTGTATCTCTCTGACTAGATTTCTATTCGTTTTTGTAAGGTGTCAGGCTTTCATGTATGTGTTTGTGTGGGAGGTGTTGACAGCATGTACGGGTTGAAGTGGCTTTAGGCAGTAATGCATGTTAATCATTTTCACTGCTCGGTTATTAGCAGACGTCTCTAGTATCTTGGGAGACTTTCGTTTTGTATTTGATGCCTGTGTTTTACATTTCATTACGCAGAAAAACCTCATTGTTTCTTCGTTTAAGTGAAATTTGCACGTCCTATTATCCCTCTGCCTGCTCCTGGCCTTAAATCAGCTTGACGTCTTTCAGGCTGTAATTGATTGGTAAATTCAAGTGGCTTTGCTAATTTACAAATAACTCAGATTTGGCTACCATGTGGATTTTGATTTTCTTTTATATAAAGAATTTTTATTTTCCACTACCCCAGTTTTCTCCTCACACAGTACTTAAGTGTTTCTCATTTTCTTCAAGGTCAGTGTCACATTATGAAAGGTCAACGTTGCATGTTACGGCGGTCTAATGCATCATCCCGTCTTCAGAAACACTTGAGCGTTTCCTCTAACGTCACGAGGATGCTGTCGGACGCTCTGACGTGATCTGATAAAATGTGGAAAGTGTCATTCTCATTGAGCGGCCTGGAAGGGCCTGAAGCTTTAATGTAATGAACCTGTTGTAATGCACGTTCCTTCCCAGCGTATTGATATATCACCGTTCAGTGATGTGCCCCGTCGCCTCGCCTCGCCTCGCCTCGCCTTCCAACTTCATAAATAAGCTGGGACAGCTCATAAATACCAGAGCGCCATTCACAGTGCACTCACGTCAGGGCAGAACACCAGCAGGGCAGACAGGGAGACGCTCACGTCTGACCCGCTGCATGTTGTCAGAACATCCTGTCCATATGGAGAGGGAACGTCATCGGTAGACCCCGACCGCCTTGGCTTGCCGTGCTGGGACGAGGAAGGCGCTTGTGTATAAGCCATTCTGCTCTCTCTTCACTGCACACTGCCTTTGTTGCATCCAAGTACATCTCCAGCTGTGCATATGTATTCTGCCTTTAAGTGCAAAAACGTGTTTTCCGGAACTATCGTTTGGGATTATGTTGAGCGAGCCTGTGATTGGGTTCCTGTTTTTATGTTATTTATGTGGGGGGG
>JAOVYW010002797.1:0-14708 GCA_025775045.1 Hiodon tergisus
CACACACACACACACAGACACAGAGACACAGACACACACACGTATGTACACACTCTCACACAAACACACTCTCTCTCTCTCTCACACACACACACACACAGACACAGAGACACAGACACACACACTCATGTACACACTCTCACACAAACACACTCTCTCTCTCACACACACACACACACTTTGACACACACACGCACGTACACACTATCACACAAACACACTCTCTCTCTCTCTCTCTCTCACACACACACACACACTCTGACACACACACACACACACACACATACACAAATGCACACACTCAGACAAACACGCGCACTTACACAAACTCACACACAGAAACACACACACATGCATACACACAGACCCACACACTCACACGCACACTCAAGCGAATACTAGGGAGGTTTTCTTATAGGTGATAAGGTTACTATTTAACAGCAAGACAACTCCTAATGACAGGACATCTGAGAAGACACGCTTTTGGGGGCCCTTGAACCTACTGAGGGTGAGCCGGTGAAAATGAGAAAGTGGTGGTTTGATAAGATCGTAACATGTTGTAAAACAGATATTCTAATACCTTGAAAACATTATTTTTGGTTTTCAACTTCAGTACTAATAAATAAATAAGCAAAATAATTTTAAAATACTTCAGGTCTGTATGGGTTCCCGTGAAATAGTTCTGTTTATAGACATGCAGAACTCTAATTTGTTTATCAAGC
Organism: Hiodon tergisus; assembly: GCA_025775045.1. Taxonomy (NCBI): domain Eukaryota; kingdom Metazoa; phylum Chordata; class Actinopteri; order Hiodontiformes; family Hiodontidae; genus Hiodon; species Hiodon tergisus. The sequence continues at coordinate 723 of JAOVYW010002797.1, forward strand.
AATTAGCAAATCATAGCTTCTTATGTAAAGTACTTAACTTCCAAACAAAAAATAGAAATAAACAATGTTGTATGCTAGGCAGTATTTCTGTGCTAAATGAGGTTAAAAGACAGATTATCTATCGCAAGGCTATTATCTGTCACAATACGCCACTGCCCTTTGTGCCAGCTCCTCACTCCTACGATAACTTTAGTCCGTTTTAATACAGCACACAGTCGTGCTGCGTTTGGACCAAGGAGTGCTGAATGGGCTGCCACTGCACTACAAGTAACCTTGCCAAAGGGCCTTTTTTTCTGCACAAAGCCAGCCCTATCTGTCTATATCGAGTGAGTCAAATCAATGGTAAATTGTTGGCCCCTTTCACAGGACAGTGACCAGGAAGCGGGCCGTGATTGACACTTGAAACGTGGCGGAGGACGCAGCCAGAGGCGCTGCTCCACGCTTGAAGCCACTGCTGGGGATAACAACTGGTGACACGTGCAAAAGGACCGACAAAAGGTAGTTGAAAGCCGCGTTTGTGGGCTCCCCTCTCAGATGTCCTCACTTTCATGGAGCTCCTCCTGGCTTTACTATTGTGATTCAGCACCTGGCTCTATTGAACCTTGCTTTAAACTTCAAATGGGGAAGAGATATTAACACACATGAAACGTAGTGGGTACAAAAAATGATACACACCAGTTTGATTTACCCTCATTTTTATCAAGGAGGTTTTCTCCTCGACACCCTGCCACCAGCTGCCACTATGTTGTCATCTGTAGAAACATTACTGTTTCTCTAACACCCAAAAGACTCCACTTATCAACAATTAGGATAAGGAATAATACCCGAGAGCAGTGAAATGCACACACATATTATGGAAAGGAAAAAACAGTCTGTAATGCAGCTCTGTTATATTAGAAACGTACCTGGTGGGTTTTTTTTATCCATCTGTATCTAAACCTGCAGCTTTGACGAAGGGCTGAGGTGAACGAATTATGTTGAAGGTCTCATGGTAAAACATAGTCTATGCTTATTATGTTTACCTGTGATGGCATAAGTTAGATTCAATGTGAATATAATTCTCATGGTGTCTTTTGGGGGCTGCCAAATTATCGGTGGAGTTTATCATTGACAAAATTTTTCACGCCACACTTTTTCACTTACCAGCTAATGGAAGAACAATTGTGACCCACAGCCTTTGTTAGCAGCATATGGCTAATGAAAACATAGATTTATTGATGTTTGAAATTTGTTTCCTTATCTGGTTACTAATGAACACATTTCAGACTAAACAGTCCTCATGGCTTTTTTCAGTCCCTAAACAAGAATTTTTCACTCTTTTATTCAAGCGGTTGGAGTGTGCTTTTTAAGTGGAATCTGAATTTCAACAAAGCCTGGCGGAATGGAAGCTTTGACAGGTTTCCAAGAGGATCTATTAAGATGAACAGAATTAAGTAGCTGTACCACTGGCAACACCTGATCCAAAATGTTAGCGCACTTAGATAAAAGTAACAGATATTCAAATATATTTCCTACCTCGGGAGTTAATTATGCGACCTTCAAAATGTTCAAGTCGTATCTGTAATTTGAGCAAGAGACAATTAACTCATGTGAACAATTATTTTCTAAGTAACAAAAAACTGACCGAACTACAATCTCTATGATTGGCAGTCTATCTCACATCTATATTGTTTGATATGGAAAATGGAGAGAATGAAAGAGAGCGATATGATATCAGAAATAATTTTGAATGATAATTATGGATAATTACTGCCAAGGTTATGAAAACTGTGGGGATACCCATGTCAGAACCCCTAGGTTTTTTTTTTTGGTTTCCCCTTTTATTACCGTTATATTCCAAACAATTCAAACGGAGCTGTCAGAAACCGTGGTGATCCCCCCAGGCATCAGAACGTTGAGTCTGACCCATTATGTCCCAATGACTACAGGTGAGAGAGTGAATCCTGAACTGACCTGGGGACAGAGCATGGAAAACTGAAAGCTGGAAATATTTAGGCACCTGTTTCAGTCTTAAGTAATTTGAAGCAATTTTTCTGTGTTATTTCCAATTAAACCGTAATGATAAAATTAATTTTAAGTATTGTGTACCTGTCACTCCTCTTGGGGTCTGTTATATTCACTAACCAAAACCAATTTAAATGATTTCATAGTGGTGTGGTACATAACGTTGCTGTGATGGAAGTTGTTATGTTTCTTTTGGTATGCATTTCTATAAAGAAGTGAGCCGCTTAGCATACTACTATATAGCTGAATCTGAGTTTAATATCACAATAATGTGGCCTGTTAGCGATAATCAGCGCAAATTTTGATTGAAATGACGAGCTAGCGAAAATGACTTTAGCCTCATTAACTATCTTTTTTTTCTGTATTGTTTATTGCTTTGCCACTAGCTTATGAAGACAAATTGCCATTTTTAAACTCCTTTATAAAAATACATTAATTCATTCAAATGTACTACTTTCCTGGCTTCCTTTAATAACTACTCTGTGTCTGCCTGAACACTAAGGAATACTGCCCAGTACTAGCGTCTTGATGAACTGAGAAGTCAGGCTTTGTTCTGGGGAAGCCGAGAGATTATTCCCCATATCTCAGTGCCTAACGCGGTTCCTCACCCGTGATACAGCGAGCCGGGCCCACAGGACGTTGAATGAAGGACGCTTAATGGACGCCAAAGCACAACCAAGAGACGCTCTGAGCATGCTGGTCAAGACAACCCAGGGTGGAAACATCAGCGAGGAGGTTGGAGGTTTGACATTCCTGCAGGCCCTTTATGCCTCGCTAGTGATTTGAAAAAAAGAAGTCAATATTCCCTTCTGTTTCTAAACGGTCTCTATCTGATGAGCCCTGGTAATGCAGATCTGATTGAACTGTGACAAAAGCATTACTTGAAAGGCAGCTTTAAAATTCTCTCCTGTGTATGTGTGTGTGTGTGTGTGTGCGTGTGTGCGTGCGTGCGTGTCCGTGTGTGTGAGTGTGTGTGTATGTGTCTGTGTGTGTGTGTGTATCTGTGAGTGTGTGTGTGTCTCTGTGTGTCTGTCTGTCTGTGTGTCTGTGTGTGTTTCTGTGCGTAAGTGTGTATGAGTGTGTCTGTATGTGTCTGTGTGTGCTCGTGTGTGTCTGTGTGTGCACATGTGTGTGTGAGTGTGTGTGCGTGTGCGCATGTGTGTGTGTTTGTGTGTGTTAGTGTCTGTGTGTGCATGTGTGTGTGTGTGCGTGCGTTTGGGTGTGTGGGCGAGTGTCTGGTCGCAAGGGTTATCACAGTTGGCTGCTTGCAAACTTCAAGGTTAAAAGTGCACGGTGACTGTGGCTTTGTGCTTACCAAAGAAAGGCCAATGAATGAATTATCTGCTGAATATTTTTCTTCATATAAATGTATCTTTTAAAATATGCACACGTCCAAGACTTCATGCTTACTTTAAAATGTCAAACCATATCGCAATATTTTCTGCTTTATGACATTTTGACCACTGTTAAATGTATGCTTACAAGAAGATGTAAAATTGATTAGAGTGTTTCAATTCCAGATGAGGGGTAAATTTGCTGTCCCTGTATTCTGGACACTAACATGATCCACCATTGATACAAGAAATGTAAAAAATGTTTAATAAGAAATGTTCAAATATCCGCGCCCAAGTGGTGGAACTCGTCTGAGACAGTCAGACGATCCGAAGCTTTTACTGCCTTCAAAAGGAAACTGAAAGCTTACCTCTTCTGCTTGTTTGTATTGTGTGTTATCTCTTTTGTAGAACTAGTCTTTGTAGCTTCTTGCAAAACTCATCAATAGGGCATGGTGGCTCTGTCTCAGTTATAGCGCAGAAACCCCAAAACTACAGCACTTTTGTATGCCGTACTGGATAAGAGGGTCTGCTAAATGACTAAAATGTAAATTTAAATAAAATAAAAATCTATTAAGACCCCAAAATTGGATTTTGGATTGTGGATAAATATGAACACACTTTTTTTTGGTAAAAATTAATTTATTCTAGTTGACTAGATAAGATCAGTTATCTTCATCTTCAACTTACTGGTAGTTTATACTGGTAGTTTTTTCCTTCAGAGGTAATACTTTTCGTATATTACCGTTTTTAAATCAAGCCATGACATGTCAGAAGTCTGAAACGGTTAACATGGAGAGCCGGTGTAGGCTCTAACACACACACACACACACACACACACATATACAGTACTAGGAACAGAACAAATTCTGTAATGTGAAGATTTCCTAAATGAAACGTTTCTAAATATATAATAAAAATACTATAAAGGGCAGTGAACCGTAAAAAAAAAAAAGAAACACCAAAAAACTAAAAATGTAATCAATATTTGGTGGGACCACCCCTTTAAAAAGTTTAAGTTTTATAAGAAAATTGGCTGGTAAATTGTTCCAAGAACTTTCCACAGTTCTTATACAGACTTTGGCTGACTTGCTTGCTTCTGTCTGTCCAGGTAATCCCAGACTCTTTTCTACTGTCACACAAAGACAGAAGACCAAATATTAAAATCACTGATATAGATGCCACAGACATGTACATATAGTAGCATAAAGTCTCTTGGGTCGGTCCCAAAAGGTCCAGAGGTTAAAGTTTAAAGTTTATCCTTGGGATCCACATATAAACCATACTAACAACATAATACATGATGAAAAAAAATTTAAAATTAAATTAAATTAATGTGTTGGCTCGAATTTAAGATAATTTTTAAACATCTCCTAGGAATATTTTCCACATTTTTAGTGAATTATAATATTGATATATTTAGTGAGCTTTGTAGAATGTTCTGACCGATGTATAATATTTATATTGTCTTGTGTTTGTGGTTGAAAAAAGTATCTATTCATTTCTGAGTGATTTACAATTTTAAAATATAAAAACAACATAAAAGTTGAAAAGGGGAGAACCCTTGTTCAGGCAGATCTGTATGCAGATCTGAAGGGGATTATTTGCAGCTCATTTGAATAGCTACTGCAAGCATTTGCTCATCAAAAACAAAAGCATGGGAGCTGCCACTACAATGAAACAGTGGTCCGTTGATGCAGGCTCAATCTACCTTAAGTCCCACACTGGTTTATCGATTTGTCTGGGTCAAAAGGTGTGAATGCAATCCTTTTTGGCTTGCAGATTGTAAAAACACCTACAGTCAGGAGGTAAAGGTCAGTCTTTGGGGGATCAGCGTGAATTTGTGCTCTTTTGTTTTCCCTTCCTGGTCTAAGGTTAAACTGGGTAGCCAGGATGCTTTTGTCTGCATCAGTGCCAATCAGGATTATTAAGTGAAGGGAGTTAGCTCCTTTTTCCTGCCATAGGAACCATGCGTGACTGCCCTGGATGTGTAACGGAAGGGCTTCCAGAGTCATAAATAAAAATAAATCAGTAATGCACGTTTATCTTTATGTATGTGAGAGGGAAGTGCCTGAGCAAACCTAGGTACACTAAGGGTGTGTAATCTCTGTTTCTCAGGCTATGATTGCTAATTCTGAAAAAAAGAATACAAAATATATAATATTTACTTAATTTAAAACAGCTTCCATGCATGCTCATGGAAAATCTGTACAGGGATGAATGCCTAAGAAACACAATATAAATAAAATATTCCACAACAATATACCGTCCAAATATCACCTTAGATGGTCTAAGGAGGGAAACCTCGGATTTGTTTACGCATTACCAAAATACCAGAAAACATGTATACAAATTATTAATAATTTGCCCCAATGCACTACATCAGTAGAGCAGACGATAGCACTGAGAACACAGAGAATTGTGAGAACTGAAAGGATTAGGCTAGAAACATGAGATTATGAATTTTGGTTTTTAATGCTCCCATATGGTGAAAAACATTACCCATTGATGATTTGTATGTCTGGCAGGCAGAATAATCGTAGCAGGTCTTTGAAGAGGTCTCCGTTGACACAGCCCTTCACAAACGGTAACCTTGGCATACCTTTGCCTTGAGGTACTCAGGGGTGGGAACAATGTCATGTCTGCCTACAACATTTCATTTTTAGTGAAATCCTCTCTCACTTGTTGGTTCTACATATGAACCCCTCCCATAGAGTTAAAGGATTGGGTCCCACCTCACTCCCCATGGGTCCCACCTCACTCCCCATGGGTCCCACCTCACTCCCCAACGATCACGCCTCACTCTACACAGGTCCCGCCTCACTCCCCACGGATCCCGCCTCACTCATCATGGATCCCGCCTCACTCCCCATGGGTCCCACCTCACTCCCCATGGGTCCTGCCTCACTCCCCATGGGTCCCGCCTCACTCCCCATGGGTCCCACCTCACTCCCCACAGGTCCCACCTCACTCCCCATGGGTCCCACCTCACTCCCCATGGTTTTGACAGCCCTCATACCCTCCCAGTTAAGCCTTCTGATTTTTATTTATTCTCCTACTGCATGTCTCCCTCTTAGATGGTTTCAGCATTATACTGTCCTACTAGCTTATCGTGCCTTCTGTTTCTGTTTCTTACTACATTCATTTCTTTCCTTCTCTTCTAGCCAAATAACTATCCCCTTCTAACCAGCTCGTCTAACCTCGTCTAACTCCATGAGTTCGCCGTCTCCCACCATTCACTGCACGCTCTTCATGCTCGTCCCCAGTATGTGTGCTACGTCCTTCTCAACTGGTTTTCCTTTTATACAAGACCAGTACATTAATCAATGTAAATCTACAGCATTGATAAGATCCAACTACCATTTTTGATATTTACATAATTGGCTCCCTCAGGTGTGCTGTATTTTTGCCTGTACGGACAGGTTTCAGGTTTCAAGCCCTAGTTTCAGCGATGTTTCAGTTTAAGATTAGATCATTAACAGAGTGTCGGGGTAGTTATATATCTCTATAGAAAGGTCGATTGTCATTCGTGACTGAAATGTGAAGATCTTACTCAGGTGCGACTTCATTAGAGTAATAAAACCATCTTCCCTCTGTGCTTTTTCAGCATACGGTGAGATATTGTTCTCCTAATCATTTCAGGAAGGATGAGAAAGTGAGCAGGTCATAGTGGCATAAAAGGTGATGGCAACCTGTACACTGTCTAAGTTCCACAGAGAAACAAATAGAACAAGATTTCGGAAACAGATAATATACAATTTCAGCACTGTTCTTGTTGTGCCGAAAAACGTCCTGTCCCCTCTCAATAGGAATATCTAAAACCTAAACACCGAAGGCGACAGTGGACGGAGAAACAGTTGCTACTAGTTAACATGATACCTTGAAACCTGAACTTCTTGATCTAGGGTCATGAACCAAGCTAGATTATCCCCAACAGCCTGCAACACTGTAAACCTCAGATTTATTCTTCTCAACTTTCTGAAGCCAACTTAATGGTTTGTCAGCATCCTCTCTCAGACAATCACTTCTGCAGTAATTACTCTCTGTATGTGTGAAGGAACGTGACACAAACATTCTGTAACAATTAACACTTAAACGTGCAGGACTTTATAACACTTAACACTTAACGTGCAGGATTTTCTAACACTTAACACTTAACGTGCGTGAAGGACTTTCTATTGCCAAATGCTATATCCATTTGTCTTCTGGCATGTTTGAAGTAAAAATAAAGCAACAGTGAGATAATATATCTGAAATATGTTTGAATGTAGAAGATTAAGTTAATTTATCCTTGTTTTGAATCAAGCAGCAATGCACGGTCCGTTCCGTTTAGTCATTCCCTCGTAATATAACTAAAGACATTATGTTCAATGGATATTGAGTTTGCAATTTAAAATAAGGTTCATTATCAAACAAACAAACAAGCAGAATATCTTGTTTTTTTACAGGATGGTGTGGTATTTTAAAAATGAAAAAAACCATCACCGAAATAATTTACACCCCTGTGGTTTGCATCTTGTATATCCACCTTTTGCTTTGATCACACTGAGAAGACACTTCCTGTAGTCTTGGCACGTTACATTGGCAATTTTCCTTGATCGCTCATCCGTGGAGAGTTTCTCCAGCTTCTCCAGATTTTTTGGTTTTCTTTTGTTAACCACAAATGTTCAACTGAATTAATTTAGTGCGGTGTTCGATGATAGGTCAAGACTATGCACCGAAATATCCTGGTAGAATCTTGAATGAACGGTTCCCTCTATTTACAACGCTACCAGGATCAGAATATGCCAAATGTCTCCAAAGCAAAACAGATCCACCTCCACATTTCATTGTGTGCATGCTGTTTCCCTCAGCACGTACTTCACCTTTTCGGCATCAAACATTTTGCTTTGTTTGGTTTGTACACGGGGGTTGAGCGAAATACTGAAAATGTAATTAAGGACTGAATACAGATTCAAAATGGAATCAGTAACATATCCAGGTACATTACTCAAAATTAGTAACGTATTCAGATTGTTTTAGAATGCTTTCTTGTCAGACACATTATGGGATGAAAAGCTTTCATATAAAAAGCTGGAATTACTCAGCTTCCAATATCACCTGTAATTTGACTACTCACTTAACGTGAATTCAGTTACCTCATTTTTGTATTCTGATTATGTAATCGCGTTACATGTATTCAGTTACAAGCCAGCCCAGATATTTCTAACCAATTGTGAATAAATTTGTTTTGTGTTTTTTGAAATAACAAACCATCTATCTTATTTTCTGGTTTCATGGTTTCACATATGAATAAATGACTTTGGTAAGATATTTTGTAGGATAAGCAACAACTATGGTCAATCACTGTGGTAAATTTAGACTAATTAATTACGTCTCGATTCCAGACTACAAATGTATCTTTTTTTCTCTCCCCACAATTCTTTTCAAAAGAGGAACTGCTCAAGTCTCTCATTAGAATTGTCCAAAACCAGTCGGGAAATGGCAGCCAAAAACGTGACGTCTTGTCTTCACTTCTTCCTCATAAGAAATAAACAAAGAATTTCTGAACAGCCAAAAAGAATGAAGAATGCTGAGTGCTGGGATAGGTGCATCAAAAGAGCACTCTATTGCAACCCTGCTCCTGAAAGAGCTGCATTAAACCCTCCAGAGGAACGGCGTTGCTAAACATGCATTATTCACTGTGTTTGGCTGGAGAGCCGGCCGTTTGTTTTGAAAACACAGTCACTGCCAAGTTTGTGGGCTCTATCATTGAACTCCGCCACCTGTTTGATGGGGAGGAGAAAAAAAAAAAGGGTAGCCTTCTATCAAAGCTCCTTCATCTATATTTAATATGTTTGTCATATGGGTGGGACTGTAATCTAAAATACCTGATTGGAAGGAAACTTGGATCTGCAGCTACCAGTTGATGTGTTTCGCTTTCCCACTGCCATTTATGAGTGACTTGGCAAAGTTGGCAGAACGTTTTCTTTTGTTTTCATGCAAGCTGTTGCTTGGTCAATTCCCAGTGGGAAGTAAACACTCCTTGCTGTTTTAAAGTCGACCGGTGCAGGGTGGTCTAAGGAGGCAAATGTGGCCCCAAGCGGCCCCTGTTTTCCCTGCAATACTCACGCGGAATGGTGCTGTGCAAAAAACCGAAAGTTTTCTTAGACAATGCATGTTAATGGTTCAGGTGATATGCTCTGGCAGTGCTCACACACCATTAGAGACCAAACGCACATTGTAACCGGAGCATTGATACATTTAAAATGGGCCTATTAGGATGACAGCTTTGGAGGTGCAAAGGAATAACAGTTATCACTTGGCAGAGCCAGATCTCACCCCATCTGCTGAGACTTTGCATATATTTTCAGCTTCCTAAGCAATGATTAGGGCTGTCAGAACCTCTTTAACCTTCTAACTGCTGGTCCCAACTGGCCCTAATTAGAGATTAATGATTTCAAAAGACGCAGGCTGTGATGGAAACTGCCTCCACAGTTTGTGTACAAATTAGGCCCCAATTACTTTAAGCATCTAATGCATTGTCGGTATTCAGCGGAATTTAGCACATAACGACAATCACCCCAAAATGAAATGCTTTACCTCTCTTGACCTTAACGATGGGACATACAGATACCAACCTTCGGTCCTCCCTCAAGACCACTCCCATGGTGATAATAGACCAATGGGAAGAGGAAGCTCATAAATTGTTCAGTCTTTCACAGCAAAACTTTCTTCACGCTTTGCTCCCCCTTTTAACATTAAAATGGGATGCATGCTTTTGTTTAATAAGAGCACACCGACTTAAGATGGTTCATTTAGCTCTTTAAAATGATCCTCTTCTGTGAGCTAAGTAATTATCATGAATGCTAAATGTAAACGTCACCTTTGAGTAAGACATCATCAATCTTTTATAAAAAAACCCTTTGATTTCCCTCCATGATACCCAGTGTCTGTCATTTCCTCAATAGGATGCGCGTTTATAAAATATTTAGAGCACATTTGCTTCTTTTGGGGCTGAATGTTGGCAATGCTTGTCAGGATGCTCTTTGAGACCATCTGGAGAGCCGCACACGTGGGAGAACGCGCGGCCGCTCTCGCGCTTACCGTCCAGCCCAGATGACGACAGCCCCAGAGACCGGTTTGCACGGCATGCTGGGATATCGGACAGCACGCAGCCAGAGACGCTGGAGACAAAGGACGAACTCCTGCCAGATCAGTGAGAAACATCAAAGATGCTGACAAGAACATGCACTGTAACCTGAGCAGAGATGCTTAGGTGCTTTGTTTCTTTTTAAAACATTGCTATTGTTGGCTTAATGTTGAGCAGCCTAATAACAGGGTGTTTGCCTTACCCCTAACTGCTTATTTCCTCCACAGGCTTTAAGGCTAAGCCTACCCCGGGGGCTGCGTGGTCAAACTGACCTGAATGGAACTGAGTACATTTATCCACCTAGAGAATTAACATGTATGACTGTCCTGCTAAAGCACTCGGATGTAGGCTGAGACCAAATCAAAACTTTAACAACTCGCTAAACGCACTTTACATAATTATATTTAATTGCTTTTTACTTTTTATGAGTAGGGGAAATCAGAAGTTGTCAAAGTTTTGATTTTGTCCCAGGCAAAGTCTGGTATTTCTGTCTAAATGATTATTTTTGGGTGAATTTAATCTATTCCTTTACTCTTTAGAAATCAGAAGGACTCAATGTCTTTAATTATATTGCCTTGAGGTGTGGGTGTGGTTCAGAGAGCATGTTTAATAACAATATTAAATTCTCTTCGACTGTCTTTGAACAAAATTCTTTGACAGAATTTGAACCGATGAAATAGATCAATTGAAAATGATTATCAGTATTAATTAATTTAATTTTCCATTTAATCTCTTGTTTTGCCGGCCGGAGGAATAGTGAGGAACGGCCCTGGTGCAGGGATGAGGCCACATGTAAGCACCCTGCTTCCAGAATACACACCCATCCCTGGCAGTACGGGCCTAGCCCACCCTCCTCTGTGCACCTCCTCTTTTTGCACCTCACTGAACAAAGACGCTCGACTGCCTGCCAATGCGGGCCACTTTTGACCTGTGTATTCATGTGTGACTCTGATGAGATCATTCAAACGCATGGCACCTGAGTCCTCCAGAATGACTTCCTCCGCCTGAACACACGGGATGCGATGACAGAGACTGGGTGCATGCTGGGAAACGGCTCCACTTTGAAGACCTATCTCTCTGCTTAAGCTGAGTTTGGAGCTGAGTTGCTGAGGTTTCTGCATTTTAACTGTGAATGCCATCTATAATAGCCAATCCACATTAAACTTAAATGTTGATTTGCTATAGAAAATGCAGTCATATTAATCACCATACTTTTAAAAAGTGTTAGCAATAAAAATAATGTGTGTGTATGTACACACACACTCACACTCACACATACACACACACACACACACATATATATATATAAATGATATATTATCAGTGAAAATATATTTTTGGCTCACCACCACCAGGTGGGGCCCCTCTGTGTTGGCTTCCAAATGAGCAGTAAAAATTAAATAAGTATTTAAAAACTTTAGAAGGCTAAAATGTGTGAATTCATTCAAACGTATCCTCTTTAAACAGCCCCTTTTCTGCCCTTAACCCAGATAGATAATTATGTGTTTGTATTATAAGGTATTTCTGAGTTTTGATTACTAACCCTGAATATTAGGTTCATGAGGCCCAACCTACTGAACTGATTATTTAATAAATCAATTCAGCAATGCAGCCGTTGAGTGGTAGGTCTAGGAGTAGCATTCAGTGAAATGGTAAAATAAGACTGAAAGATGAGAGAATTTTCTTTACAGGAGCTGTCCATCATCTTCACAATACGTGTTTCGTAGGGACCTGAATCAAGACGTGTTCTGTATGGTGAAAGATAAAAAAATAAAAAATAAAAATAAAACTGGTCGTAATTTTTGTTTCCCCCCACTCACAAGCCTTTCCCGGACCTCCTTGTCATTAGCACCCAGGATTTTTCTGGAACAGGAATTCAGGTTTTCGCCACACAAAGTGACAGGGGCCACTCTCATTGGTATTGGCAGGTTGTAGCCAGACCGGACGATCTGGACAGAGAGGTGTATTTGTCCTCTAATTGACTTTTAGGCTCTGTTGTTTTCCACAGTTGAAAGCCCAGTGTGAAAAGTAGACAGACTGAAGCTCCCCATGTGTTGGTCTGTTTTTATTAACTTCCAAAGGTTCCAGTTTGAGGTTCATAGTAACGGTACAGAGCGCTGAATGCTTTTCGAGAATACCTTTGAACTGTGCTGTTTCGTTTTGTTTATTTATGTTTCTAGAATGCAGAGAAACGTTAGTTGAATACATTCACACTTGCAATGTCATGAACGCCACACAAAGAAAAAAAAAGTCAAGTCTGATTTTTATTTATTATCTTCAACAAGGCTTAAATAGCTGGTAACATTCCTGACTTATTGCTTGAACAGGAGGGCTGTCAGCACAAACAGCCTGAAGTCCATCTTGGGCAATTTGCTCAAACATGCAGTCCAACTGAAATTAGTGATACCTTCAAAAACACCTTAGGTATAAGTACAAATGGCAGGTTCTCTCTCTTTTCTTTACAATGCCAGTATTTAAATCTCCACAGGCAAACTTTGTTTTGGCCGACTGCTTGCTGCTGTGAACATTTGCTGTGTCACAGCCAAACAGCACAAGAAGCAATATTGTAAATGCCAACAAACAGTAGCAGCTGTAATGTGGACCAGTACTACACTGGTAAAAGAGAAAACAACAACGGTTGTTTGTAAAAAAACAAATGTTGTTGTTCATACAAGACCACGGCAAAAACCATGTTCTGGAGTCAAGGGATAAATCACAACCCATGAGGCAACTCACCTTCTTTTCCAGTAGGTACCACCTCCAATACAAAGAGATGGGAACTGGAAACTTTCAAGGAATTATTTAATGGATTAAATCGTCCAGCTATTTGAACCACCTTTAAATTAGAGACGTTTCACTGAAATCCAAACAGTGCTAAATTTTTGTGAAAAGGGAATTTGGAGATAAATTGTTTGTTAATTGACATGTAAGCATTTTAATCAACTGGCCTCTATTTTCGGAATAATTTTTCTTCTTTTTTTTTCATGTGTGAAAGCGTTTCTTAAGTTCAGTCCTTTTAATGAAATTGTCCCAATTTTTCCGTGCAACCTGTGATTATTTAGCTGTGATCTCATGATTATTTGACATTGTTAGCGATCCAGCCTTTTGTTTGGAATGTTTACTCTGCCACTTTGCAGCCACCATGTGCAGTCCAATGAGCCGCGAGCACAATGTCCTGGTATTCGCTAACAATGTAATCCTCCACTGGAGTCAAATCACATATTAAGATGTCACAGTGATGCCTGGAATGCCATCCATTGTCATTGTCTTATCAAACCCTTCTACCTCCTTCCATCTGCCCCCCCTCCTCCTGAGCACCAATTATGGACGCGCTCTGGAAATTAAACTCCTGACATAGTGGCCTCTGACAGACAACACAGAGGCGTCCGACATACAAAGGCAAAGATTTTCTCCCATTTTTCAGTGTACTAATCAGCAGCTCCTGAACACCCTTAAAGAAACCAGTTGGATGTTAGTGAAAATGTGCCTAGAAATAGTTATTTTTTTTTCAAATAGGAA
>JAOVYW010002801.1:0-14703 GCA_025775045.1 Hiodon tergisus
CTTCCCCGCCCCTCCCCTACACACAGTCTGGTCTAAGGGATGAGCTGGAGTGGCGTCTAGGACAGGAGCGTGCCGTGGAGCTCCTGACCCAGCAGGGTCAGCAGGGCACTGACCAGAGCAGGGGAGCCATTGGACACAGTAGATACGGCAGGCCAGAGGGTTTAAGTGTGGAGGTCAGTGCCTCGTCCATCGTCCTTTACCAGTACCTGAGCCTTTGCACGCTCTAATCTCATGTGGGGGAAGGGAGGTGGGAATGTCGGGGGTGATGGCTACAGGAGTCTGAACTTTATAATCCTGGGTTTTTTTTGCAAGAAGACAAAATACCTGTCAGGAAGAAGATAATAGGTTCAGATTTAAAAGGTATGGTATTGCATGATTATCCTTTTTTTCCTAATTCATGTTAATGCATTTAATTGTTATTTTCAACTGCTGACATTTCCCACTTTAAGTTTTTATTTTTTGTATTTTTTCTGACGCCTGGGGTGTACCTGTGCTACATGACCCGAGAAAGGGCATAACCGATATAGTAATAAAATAAATTTTGCTCCTGGGAAGCGAATTGGATGATTCAGAGTTGGAGGCGTATTCTCCAACATGTGCAAAAAGGGACGGAACACATTGTCCCTGTAGTCATGAACATCGAAATCGCCACAGCAACAAAGAGAACCAATGAGAAATGTGCTCACACGTGCCACATGACACTTTACCAGTGTAGGATGACATGGTCAGTATGTCAAAGTCTAAAGACATCTATTTGTACATAAACGTATTCATTTAATGACATTGCATTGGCCATTTAACCAAAGAAGAGGATTTAACTCAAAAAAGGAGAAGGAGAGAAAAAACTATAAAATGTAGCAGTTCCTCACTTCCTGATCATAAAAAATATTGATTTTCTGACCTCCAAATTGCCTCTGTGGAAAAAAAGCATTTGATCAGATTAGCAGGAAGCTTGTGTTATTGGTGTCAGAATTGTGATTGACTGGGAGCAGTAAAGAGGGTTTGGGGTAAAAGGTCATTACCCGCGTATTAGTTCTAGTTATGATGCCTGAGCAAGCTTCCTCGTTAGCCCTTCTGTACAGTCTCAGCACAGGACTTATTTGGGGGGAGTACCAAGTTTGTTGCGAAAGAACATGGAGAAGCTCTGTAATGAAATGAGTGACAGGAGGTGATCTGCGGAGGCTTTTCCTCACCCGCAAGGCACAGGTACATCCCACAACCATACCTCCTCCAGCGCCATATTAAAGCCAGTGACACAGTCGGTGGTACCGTGGTAGGTGTACCAGAGTCACCTCCACTGAGGAACGCTCAAGTGGTACAGGTCGGGGTCAAGGAACAGCACATTTTTAAGTGCCAGTTTCAAACAAAACAACATTCCGTGTAGTGGGGTGGTGTCTCCCTGGCGACGGCGTGACGCAACGACGGTGTGTTAAGTGTGAGATGGCCGCCCCCCCCCAGCAGGACGAGGAGCGCAGGAGGGTGGAGCTACGGCGGGGCCTGGAGCTGCAGGGCCTGCGGCCGCAGGAGCAGGCCTGGGCCCAGGAGAGGGCGCTGCTGCAGCAGGAGGTGCGGCTCCTCCGCCACAACACCGCCGCCGTCTACGTCAAGCTGCGGTGGCTCCTGCTGAACTGGCGGGTGGGGCGCAGGGTGAGCGCGGGCGAGGAGGGAGCCCTCTCTGAGGTGAGCCATGCTGTGCGTGATGGAAAACCCGTTTATACCGACATAGATATATATACATGCATAGATCAAGATATACTAGATACGTTTTATTAGATTTTTCCAAATGTAATTTTAAGAGGTGGAAAAAAAAAAGTAGACAGTTTGTGGACGTGCAAAGCATGAGAATTTCAGCATGTGGCTGGGCTGTGGCCCAAGCCCCGTGATGAGCTGAAACGCCAGACCCTGTTGGTTTGGGTCTGCGACACCTGTCGGTCGCTGCATAACAAGCCCGGTGGTTTAAGATGCTCTGCGCCTTCCTTTCAGCCTGAGACGCTGGACAGCATTCCAGAGCTGGCTCTCCTGATGGACCAGGCAGATGGAGGGGCAGAAAGAGAGGAAAGGCCCAGCTCGCAGCTGGGTGTGGGAGACAGCCCTGAGCAGGGTCTCCCTATTCAGGGCAACGAACTGGTCCAGCATCAAAGACAGGTACCGAGAAGGCGCTCCTGAAGGCAGGGCCAACTCTCAAGAGAGTTTACACTGAACGTCACTGTCAAATCAGCCATTGTTCTATAGCTAAAGCAGGGTGGAGATCTTGACGTAGGGAGCCAAAGGTCAATGCCCAGGATGAGGTTGGATTAGGATATGGGTACAAGACCATCTTGGGTAGCACGGGCTGCCACGTCACCCGCCACTATGAAGAAACACTGGGAGAGTGCTCCATACATAGGACATCTGAGTGCTGCCAGAATAGGCCCAGTGTTGGATTTCAGCATGGCCCAGGATGGGGGCATGAAGAGAGCTCTCTGAAGTATGCCATGAGAGATGGGAAACACGAGCCTTTCAACATGAGTATATGATAATACAGTTGCGAAATTCACTTATCTGCTTTCAATGGCCTTGTTATCGCAATGGCTCTGGGGATGAGGCACAGAAAACCTCCCACTTGAAAGAGATTTGAAGTCATGACGCCATGTTCACAACTGGCTAATGTTGACTGAGGAAATATATCCTCAGTCAACTGAGGCGATATATATCTGTAGAATATTCTGGAGAAACGGTTTACTGCAGACAGGGAGTCAGTATCATATCATAGACATAGGTCTGGTGAGCCAATGAAGATCTGGGAAGGGCAGGTAAAAGCCGGAAAGTAACCAATGAGAAAGCCCATATTGGGAAGCTCGGGGTTCGCATGGAAGTGTGTGCTACGCGAACACGGTCTTGTCCCCTCCAGGCAGCAGAGAACCGGCGGGTTCTGCACGCCCTCCGGGTTCTGCTGGAGGAGTTCCGCTTGGAGCTGAAGGACGAGGAGCAGCGGCGCTGTCAGCTCCAGCAGACCTATGCTAACGAGAAGGCAGTCTGGGAGGTGCAGTGGACTGAGATGAAGTGCCAGGCTCAGCAGGTACGCCCATTCCTCAGGACAATTTGTTACATTCTTCTTATTGGACACGACCGAGTGTTACACGCCTCCCATTCACTATTCTCCCAATAGGAAAAGCCGACCTTTACAAGCTACGAGTCTATTAATTCACTTGGATAGTTTTTTGGGTTTTTTTTGGTGTTTTGGGTTGATCGTAACTGAGCAACGATAAAGATTTATAGCTGTGGCTAGTGTTTTTTTCCTTTAGTGGTTCAGTTTTTTTGATCACCCTCTGCACTGAGAGACTATTATACAGTTTGCTCATACAAGACTGTATTGACTTATCATTTTCCCAACCCCTAAAATTCAGCCCCTAAACTACTCTGACTAACTTCGTTACATATGGTGGATTCTCTTCAGGTTAAACCTTTGCAGTATATTCATGTGTACTTTTGAAATAGATGGCTGTATTTAGCAAGCATTGCCGCTAGGCTAGCATAAGCAGTCATAAGCTATTTAAAGCAATTGCGTAGGTCAGAGATATTATTTGTTGGTGTGAAGAGAGGAAGGGTCACAGTGGAGTGGCATAGGATCACTCAAAATGATCTTTGAAAAACCGTCCGGGAAAAACCTTGCATCACATTTATTTGAAAGGACTGTAATTTATTTATGTAGTAACCTGTTGGTCTCCAGGGCAGTTCCTGAATGACTGCAGTTATTGATGTAAAAGGGTATTAAGAAAGAAGATGTTCCTGCATCCCATCACTTTGGCTGCAGGTATTATGGTAGACTGCAGAACTGGATGAAACCTGCAGGAAAATGCAACCTTGCTGTGTGTATTACCATTCACTTTCGTCTGAGCAAAGACCATTGGCATACATATTCAAACTCCACATTAATTCTCTGCACACATTTCCTTTGGTACAAATATTTTCATGAGATCGTCAGGGGAATGGATGTGGGGTGTTCAGATGTGTCACAATGCAACAATTGTGAATTTTATTTGGTGAGTAATGAGATACTTAAATCTCAGAATAATCTCATTAAATTTAAACTGTTGCCTGTTCAAATATGAAGAATTATGAAGTGTGAACAGATCAGGGAAAATATCAGGAAGTGAGTTTCATCAATATGAATGCATATACTTATGTGTATTTCCTGTCTATAGCTATAAAATAAAGTTCTACAGGTATTCAATATATACATTATATGGTTTATAAGATGGAATAATGTTTGGACACAAATATGATATTTAATGAAAACAGGGCAAGAAAAGATAGGGGCAAGATTGGGGCAAGAAAGATAATTACAAGACGGTCATAACGTTTTAATTGTGGGAGGGCTGTTTATCTCTATAAAAGTTGCTGTTACCTTAAGATTTGTGGCTTCTGGATATAGAGCTGGATAGAACACACATGGGCAACTCCAGTCCGGTCTACTAGTTTTTAATATCCTTTTCCCTAATTTGTTTAATTGCAGTCATTATTAGTTGTCCCAGGTGGAAATTAGTCGGTAATTGGAAGACAATATAGCCTTTCAATAACTCTAGCCTTCTAACACCACAGTTTCCCATCCTAGGAGTAGAATACAACTTTATTTCTCTTCAAGGAATCCTGCATCTACAGAGTAGGAAACGTAAGATACATCCAGGCATTTTGTTTATATGTGAACATATCTTAAGCATTGGACGGAGGACCAACGCTCTAAATCTGACACCCACTGCACAACTGCAGCGTGTGAGACGGGTTTCATTTCCCTGCCTGTGTTTGGACAGGTGAAGGAAGACGGAGAGAAAGCCATGCCAGGCGGGGACCCAGAGTGGGTGGAGCTGAAAGGGGCTCTGAATCGAGAGCGGGAGGAGCACAGGCGGCTTCAGGCTGAGAGCCTCAGCACCTCCCTGGACCTGCGCTGGAGGCTGCAGCACAGCGATAAGAGGTGGAGCCGGGAGAGGGCGGAGCTGCTGGAGCGCTTCGACCGCGAGAGACAGGACTGGGACTGGCGCATGAGGGAGCTCCACCGGCGGGTGGAGAAGGTCAGTCTGACAACGGGGGAGGCTTGAGTTTTGGGCACTGCGTTCTTCATCAATCTCCATGCATTTTGAATCGTAATCCCATGTCACGTAATCCCATGTCACGTAATCCCATGTCACGTATTCTCTGTACCTTCGAGTGAAGTGACACAACTGAAGTTCATCATTAGTTACAGAATGATCCTAGTGAAGCTGTAACGTAGCGCTGCCTTGACATTTAACCTGAACTATGGATACGCTTTCTCTCAGCTGCAGAGGGAGGGAAACGTTAGGCGGAGTGAGGGTTCCCCATCAGAAGTGAAAGAGGGGGCCCTCAGTGTCCTCTCCCCTCAGGACAGCCCTAGGGTGCTCAGGTCCCCCTCTGCAACACGCTCCCACTCGGACTCTGAGGCCTCCGTCCGGCTAAAGGGGAGCGAGAGCTTCCGCCCCACTGAGAGCCTGTTCCTGGACGCCTTGTCTCTGGACCCCATGAGTGAAGCTGAGGTGCCCCCACCGTCCCGACTGGAGAGCGAGAAGAGGTTCCCTTGCCTGAACGAGGTAAGAGAGTCCTACTGTGGATGGGACTGTGGACAACAAAATTGTCCCTGAGTGTTCGCTTTCCAGGACGAAAGGGAATAAAAAACAGTACTATCGACTGTATCAGGATTAGTTCCTAAGACCGATAAGAAAGGAAAATAAATGAAAGCATGTGAAACGGAAAGTGACTCATTCAAAGTCCACTAACATGGAGGAAGGAGAGCTAATCTATTTGTCCTAATGGAAGCTAGGTAAAGCACGATTCTCAATAGCTCTCGGCTGATCTTTGATGATTTTCACTTATTTTTTATTTTAAAAATATAGTACGGTGTAGTCTCCCAAAGGCTGAGTCACGAACTGAACTGAATTGGATCTTGCTGCTGCAACTTTTCCCCGAGTTGAACAAGCTGCGTGATGAATAAGATGCAGATGGGTAGAAGCTCTTGAAGTGCACTTGAAGTGAAGCTGAAATCAACAGCGGGTCCTTATATAGTGACGAGCTGGTCTTTTAATCTTTCCGTTTCAGAATCTGAATGAAATATCGGACAGGAAGGGTCTGGCGGCGTACCAGGAGGAAGAGATGATCGGGGGGAGCCTCCTCAGGTGTGTGGAAGGGAACGTAGACGGGCATTGTCATTTTCACTGTGGGCCGTTTCCTCTGTGTGCTCCAGCTGTAGCAGCCTTGCTACGCCGCAGGAAATGCAGCCCTAGAGGCAATCGGCCCGTTGCGGGCCGCATCTATGACCCGAGAGGCTTTTCTGTACGTTGCGTCTTTCAAGGATTTCCCATGAAGTAAAAACAGGAAACGCACGGCTCACTTGCTTTTGTTGCTCCTAATGGATGTGGCATTTAAAGCTACCGCAATTATCGATTTTGTTCTGCTTTTTGAATTTCTTTTTCTTTTTTCTTTTTTTATTTAAGCCATGTTTTGGAGGGGAGTGAGGTTTGAATAGCTGTTGAATAATGCAGTTAGTTTAAAGTGGGCTAGAGCAGATTTGGTTGTTTTCTGTGTGTGGCTAAATATGTTTTGGCATATTTCTGTGTCAAGCATTTTTGTGTCATTTCTACGACAAATTTATCATCTTGTAGTGCGGGGACAACAGTGGCAAGCTTTTGCGTAACACACTGCAATCTTGGATGTCCGAACGAGGCAAATAGCCCTGATCTTCCCTATTATAATAATTGGTTATATTGTCTTTCCCAGGGCCAAATCAGTTTGCTCCATGAGCGAGTTCCAGCACTTGATGGACAGCTCGCCCTTCCTTCCCGACAAGAGCACACGTGCAGGTGGCGGACGGGACGAGGTGACGCCGCCCTTGTCGCCGGACGACCTGAAGTACATCGAGGAGTTCAACAGCAAGGGCTGGGACTTCCCCAACTCCCAGGGATCCAGGGCCCCCTCTGAGGCCTGGGCAGAGCGGGCCGAGGGCAAGAGGGTGGAGCACACTTCAGAGCCATTCCAGCCAGCCTCGTGGTACCTGACAACCAGCGCCACCTTGACCACCAGCACGCTTAGCAGCCCCGAGCACTGCCAGAGGCAGCCCCAGAGGAGTTGTGGGGGGGCAGAGCGCTACGGGGTGCAGGTCCTCCATAGCCCCCCCCTCCTCCCGGGCAGCACCGAGAGACCCGGAGCCGAGACGGACTTTGTGTTCGCAATGTCCAGGACGAAGGGGGGCGAGGCCACGGGAGGGGGGGACGAGGTCTTTGGCAGGTGGCCGCGCGAACTCCCGCGACACCACAGGGAGCTCCTGGAGGGCGGGCTCCGGCCCGTGGAGCGGCCCATCTGCTCTACCGTGGGCTTCGCGTCGTCCCTGGAGCTGGAGTTGTCCAGGAACCTGAGCGATGACATGAAGGAGGTGGCTTTCTCTGTACGAAACGCCATTCTCTCCAGCCCTGTGGACCGCCAGCTGAAAGACACGGCATGCCAGACCAACGGCTACACAACGAGGGGCACCCAGACCACGCAGACCATCAGTGTGGGTCTCCAGACGGATGCCCTGAGAAACCTCACCAGCAGTCCTAACCGGTGCTTGACCCCCAAGGGAGGCTCCACGCCCATCTCATCCCCATCCCGCAGTCTGAGGAAGGTTCAGTACTCGCCGGTCGTGCAGAGCAAATTTGAGCGCCCGTGCTGCTCCCCCAAATACGGCTCCCCAAAGCTCCAGCGCAAGTCATCGACCGGCAAAGCAGAGCCGGCCAACAGCAACAGGGCCCCCACGCCGACCACACCCCAGAAGGGCTACAGCGAATCGGCCTGGGCTCGCTCCACCACCACCCGGGACAGCCCGGTCCACACCACCATTAACGATGGCCTCTCCAGCCTCTTCAACATCATCGACCACACACCTGTGGTCTATGACGCCCTACAGAAGTTCACCAAGTCCCCCAGCAGGTCTCGCCCGGCAGAGCCCACGCCTCCGCCTGCCGAGCCCAGGTCTCCTGGGTTAGGGGTGGTCCAGGAGTTTCTGAAGAATGTCCGGGGCAGGTCCCCTAGTCCTGTCCAGCTGATCGTGGAGGCCCAGGGAGACAGAACCCCCGAGGTCATCAGCATAAGGCAGGACTTGTCAGCACCTCCGGGCTACACTCTTGCCGAAAACGCCGCCAGGCTCCTGAATAAGAGGCTGCTGGAGCAGGCCTTCAAGGAAGAGAAGAGGCTTACCTCAGCTGGCCAAGTCAGCCTCAGCAAGGAGGGAAGAATAAGCGACGGGGATAAAACCCAGCAGGGACCCATTGAGGTAAATGCATTTCCATAAGGACATTCACGGAGGAATGATCTGGTGTAGTTTTAGGAGGCTAAAACATTACAATGTCTCACGCAATCCTTCCATTCCCATAGATTTTTCTGTGTGGGGGGATAATTAGTTGTTTGTATCTATACTTCTTTAAAACCGCTGAGAATTTAATTCTCTGCTGCATTATTCACCTCGTCGACACGTGAACAAGACAATTTACTTCTAGCCAAATGGAGGTTCCTATTGTGGTACTACACTGTTGTTAGTGTGTGCAACAACTGCTATGTCTTGCTAAGGGTCCTCCTGCTTTTCTTTTACAGAGAGTCTTATTTAAAGTGTTAGATAATCTGTGCTGCATGCTCAGATTGTCAATGTTATCTTGTGAGGTGAACACGAGCATGCGGGTGCCGCCCTGTAGCGCATGAGCTAATGAATTGAGTTTGTTTTTGGATCTGCTCAAACACGGAGTGTGTAACCACTCTGATCCCGATGGAGTCAGTAACAATCACAGCAAGGGGAAGAAAAGGGCCAGGTTCAATTGCATGCGACTATTGTGTATGGAACGCCTTGAGCAGAACAAATGATGCGATGTTTTGACAATGCTATTTGCTATCGCAAGTCTCCAGGCTGGGCATCTACTCTGGGCCGTAAGCGTTCGACATAAGCATTCAGTACCCATCCAGAAGACCTATGGGGTTGTCAGTGTGTGCATAGTGTGTAAAGATTTCAGGGGGATTTTTGAATGGAGCAACAGATAATAATTTCGGCAAATTTAGTATGTGTAATTAAGGTTAACTTAATGCAATGTTGAATACAGTGTAAATGTGTAGCACATGCTGCGAAGACAATACAGAACATGACGGAGAGCAGCAGCTCCATTGTAAATACGGATCTTCTCAATGGGCAGTGAAGGCAGCGAACTCCTGCCTTTGCAGGTCAAACGGGGGAGGGTCCTCGCGGGACAGGGTTTAGGGTGGTGTGGTGCAGGTGCAGATCATTTCCGGCCTCTGGTAGCGGCCTCGTCGTTCCAACGCCAATCCCCGATCTCGGTCTCTGATCCTGTTTTTTTTGTTTTTGTTTTTTTTTGTTCCCTTATGACGAAGCTCTTTACTGTAACTTTCTCTCTCTCTACCCTGTCGGGACCCCCTCCTCTCTCTATGTTCTGGTCCAGAACCACACTGTCTTATTAACCACCCCCTGGGGAGTGTAACCCTGCTTGTCTCGCGATGCTGTAAGTTCCTCCGCTTCCCCTGCCCAGGGTGCCGCGCGCTGCAGGGCGCGGGCATTCACCATTCACGCGCGATGCATGCTGTGTTGCCACCTGTCTGTGACGAGAGTGAGAAATAGCCAAGAGTCGTGTGGTCCTTCCTGTGACTGTCGGTGTATGCATGCCCGTTGTCACGTCCGAAACCATTCAAGAGCCGGAACCACGAGAATGTCCCAGAGAACTTAGCACAGGGTCCAGTGACCCAAAGAGTCATCACAGATCGTATCCACTCACTCCAAAGCTGCCCTGTTTATTAGTGACAAACATTGTCTATTGAGAATGCATTTCCAGTCAGCAGCAACACAAAAACTCAAGATTTCTGTCAAAAATTAGATAAGTTAGATAAGTTTTAGCGTTGCATTAATTAATATGAAAGCAACCCGGTAATATGTGCGTACCACATTTTCGCAACTTGATGGACACTTTTTCAAAATATAAGATATGTGGACTTGTTGGGAATGAGCGGTTCCTGCTGGTGGCGTAGCAGAGACCTATTCCAGACGATCCTTGGTCATCCTGGCAGGGTGTTTGTGGGAGCTGCCACCCGCCAAGGCCTGGTAACTGTATGAACTAATGAACAGACACTAGCTGCTAATGAAATCTTGTGTTCCCGTTGCCCTTCACGACTGAAGATGACTCTTTTTGTCACGGTTCACTGATTCATGACACTCATCATAGCCTGCATTGATGTAAGCTGCAGTCACTGAAAGGAGGCTGTTTCCATGTTTTTGTGTCTGCCTCTAAGAATGAGTCCCAGCGTAGGCGGTGTGGTTAAACCAGAGCCTGGAGATTCCTCGTCTCTGAACCTCCTGTAGGTCTTTAGGAAGCTGTGTGTGTGTGTGTGTGTGTGTGTGTGTGTGTGTGTGTGTGTGTGTGTGTGCGTTGGTACATACTCGTGTGTGTCAGTGAATGTGCGTTGTCTGTGTGTGTGTGTGTGTGGTCAGTGTCAGTGCATGTGAATGTGTGTGTGTGTGTGTGTGTGTGTGTGTGGTCAGTGTCAGTGCATGTGAATGTCTGTGTGTGTGTGTGTGTGTGTGTGTGTGGTCAGTGTCAGTGAATGTGAATGTCTGTGTGTGTGATTCTTCTTACCCTGTGACAGTCCAGTCCCACCCTTACTGCACTAACAACCACCTTCATCTTAATTGTTACAATTTTTTGGAATGATGAAGACAACATTCTTTGCCTGCCTATTACTGATGTATTGTTGGTGTTAACTGCTTGAGTTAAAAATGATATAAATGTTGACATGAAACATTTTTAACATGCTTGCATGCTGATAGTTAGTAATGTGGTGAAATTGTTTGCTGTGAATGTAGTGTGGTTGTACACTGACCCTATTGTGTAAGTTCAGTGCAGATATACAGTATGTACAGTACTGTGCAAAAGCCTGTGCAAAAAAAGCACCCTAGCTTTTTTACACAAATGTAGTCTTTAAAGTTTATTTTTTGTGTTCTGCATTAGTGTGTCAGTAGAATAACTTTTATTTTAGATGCCCAAACCTTCATTTTCTGAAAGAAGAACAAGGAGTTCTGCCACAGATGGTATGGTCTCCACAGAGCCCTGATCTCAACACCATCGAGGCTGTCTGTGATTACCTGGACAGACAAAAGCAAGGCAGACAGCCAAAGTCTGTAGAAGTACTGTGGCAAGTTCTCCAAGATGCTCGGAACAATCTACCTGCCGATTGACTAATAAGTGTACTTACTGAAGGTGTACCTAAGAGAATTGATGCAGTTTCAAAGGCAAAGGGTGCTCACATCAAATATTGATTAATGGTTTTTTAAATTATTTTTTAGTTTTTTATTGTTTACTACCCTGTATATAGCATTTTTTTACATTGAGAAACTTTTCATTTCATAATTATTGACCGCATCTTAGCTTTACTTTTTTTTTTTTTTTACACGTGCCTAAGACTTTTGCACAGTACTGTACATCTATATGTGAATATTGATTTAGGTTCAAACATTATATTTATCACTGGCACTGGGAGGTATTGATTTCATTCCCATTTTTTTTAAATATGATAAAATCTAAGAGAAAAACAAGTAACCACAGAAATTATTCCATTAATGTTTGTAATTTTCTGTATCAAAGGTAGTGCAACTTTTGCTACTGTTTTCGTATGGAATTCTGTGTGTTTCAGCAGAACTGTGGTTAATTTGACACTCCTCTTTGTGTTGTTTCAATGAAATAATTAACTCAACTAGTAATTTGTGGTAGTAATTTTGCCCTTTATTTTTTGGAATCTGTCTGGGAACATAACTGTAGTATATCTTAAGCAGAACTAGCTCAGATTTTGCTCGTTTAGATGTAATATTAAATCCTGCAGAAATTGGCTAATTATTACCCACAGTGGCAGCTTCCAGTTACCAGTAACTTTACCCAAAGTAGCTCAGTGATTATGATCATGATTATAGCTCTTGCACAAACCCTACAAGACTTGGAACGGTCTCATACGATGGACTAAATTTAACCCTTCCACATAACAGTTTGTTTATAATGTATAATCATGTTCTGCAGTTGGTTAATTATCCTTTTAAAAGAAAAGATTCATCTTATGGGGTATATTTGGAAGGGCATAGACCAGTGAGTTCCTTGGCCCTCTTCAGACTGATAACAACTCATTGCTGGGTGCTGGAAGAAACCGCTAAACTGGGTCAGTTATGGCTGTAATTATTGAAATTATCTGCGTAAGTTCTCAGGTTTTTGCATAAATTGCAGCCCTCCAACTGTAGTGGACTCTTGATATAATGTCCCAATAAAGTTTAATATACGTAGTTTATCTATGGTCAAACCAGGGGTGGGTCATCATGAGCTCAGTGGTCCAGTATGTGTCTTAAAATCACACTTTCATGGCCTTGGTCATCAAAAACTGAAAATATATTAAGATACCTATAAATCTTATTGGATTGGGTCGTCCGGAATCTGGAGACTGGAGTTGTGGAGCCCCAAGTTAAAGTGTTAATGTTTTTCATACAATCTCTCTCTAACATCTTTGTTATTTTTTAAAAGGACCTGCCGCGTTCTCCTGGCCCCCCATCCCTAGAATCCTGCTTTTTGAGACCTGCCCGACCAGCCAATCGCCGGCCGCCGTCCCGCTGGGCGGCCTTTTCCCCTTCCTCCTCCCCGCGATGGTCCGACACCTCTGAGAGGAAGTTCTGCTTTCCACCGACGGAGGCCGACCTGCCACTGCTGGAAAGCGACGAATCCGGTTGGGAGCACAGCGCTGTGTGATGCGCCTGAACCCCGCCCCCTGCCCCGCCTCTTCCACTGCCCCTCACTAAGGACTGAGACCAAAAGAACCAGCCAGACAAATGGGAGAAACTAAAATCTCCAACAACATAAGAGACAGACCAGGAATGTGCTGAAACAAAATAACAAACCCATAAAAGGTGCCTGTACAAACCTGAGTTCTTGATTGTAAATATATATATATACACATTAAATATATATATATATACACAATGCATATACATATATATATATATATACACACACATATATATATATATATATATATTTTAGTCTCCATCCTATTTTTTTATGGGTTAATCAGATGTGTTTTCTTCAGGTGTAAAGGATGACTACAGTATAAAACTGATGTCAGCTGTATCGCAACCCATACTGCATCAAAAAGTTTCCATTTTCCTTCAGTGTATTATTTTATTTATTGTTTTACATACTTGTGCTCTTTTTACTGGAGTGTAAATATTTTCAAAACAGTTGTCTACTGTTGAAATGTACCTGATTTTTGTTAATACCCTTTGAAGCTTGAACAAATAATGATAATAATGATGATGATAATAATAATAATAATGATAATGATAATAGTAAAATTACAAGAAATAGAAATTGGAAAAAAATGTCCAACCTTCTCTATGCTGACCAGAGCAGGTGTCAAAGACACTGATGTGTTTTTAAATGAATGTCCATGTCTGTAAAGAATACATTACAATTGAGAAGAATTTTGTTTGTTTTTTTAATAATAACAATAATAAAACAAAGTATTAGGAGGGGTGAAAAGTGGCATATTTGGCAGACATTTGTGCACATCAGTGTAATATTTGATCAGCATGCCTTTTGGATACTAGCCCTTTAGTGCATGTGCGTACTTCACCGTCACTTGTAACGTTCACCACTGAGCACCGCGGTAAATGCATTGTGAGGGTGATCCTGTGTCGTCATTCTGTTGTTACTTTACACGCGTCAACTCACGTTGAACCTGTTTTTTTTCTTTCTTTCTTTTTTTAGTAAGTTATTGTACTTGTTAAAATGTCTGTACAGTCGATGAGTTGATGAAATTAGATTTTCTGTTCTATTTTTAAGACAAAAATGGGGATTGTAAAAAAAAATTACGAATGTTATTACTGACAAGTCTATGTAACACTGGTTATCTGGTAATAAACTGGACCGGTATTTACAACAAGTTTCTTACGTTAACTTTTCTCATAATGCCGCTTAGAAGTGTTTCAAGGATACCTTACAGATATAATAGATGCTTAATAGTAAAACAGTTTAAATTAATTTTATATATAGATCATACAATTATAGATTATTAAAAGGTAATACATGAGGAAACCTTTAAACTTTCATCCTATTTTTATGAGTTGCACCGTAATATAAAGTGTGACATTGGGTATATTCCAGAAATGACCTTTTTAGGATTCTATACATTTGCAACCTGGTCAGTTATTTAAGAAAATGTTCACACGTTTATTCATTCAAAACCATTCTTTACCTTTTGTGAGTAAATTTTGGATAATTTCTAAACAATATTCTAAACATAAAATATTTCCTTTTTTTCTGTATTCAAGAGGGAGACGACATTAAGAGGGAAAAGGGGATGGGTATGATTTAAAAGTACACAATGCAAAACTAATCGCTGCTAGTAATCGGTAATCCAAGGGTCGGACCAAATCAAACCCCTGTTTGATTAATTAAATTTGCTTACACTTCCCTACTTTTTTATCGCAAATATTCACCCTGGTACTGCATATAATTTTCCACTTGTTTCCACTTGTCTAGAAAGCAAACGTGGAAGAACACGAGTCAGCTGTCGACCAATTACAGTTTATGTTAAACAGGACCCCGTAAATCTCCCCGCGAAATTAGCAAAGGGTGATGAAAATAATATTCTCAAGAT
>JAOVYW010002802.1:0-14700 GCA_025775045.1 Hiodon tergisus
ATTAAAAACAATTAAATTCAAATATGTTTTATTAGCATGACAATGGGCGAAATTGCCCAACAGGATCCTTAGTTTCTGTGAGTCAGGTAGGATTGTGAACTGGATTACTTGTCTTGAGGTTTTAGGGAGGTATTTGTATCTTATCAGGTTGCATTTGGGGCAGGACAACAGAAAGAGTCCTTCTGTATTAATCTATGCCAGTATGCAATTTTTATACAGCCTAGTTCTTTTTATGTTCGCTTTTCTCTAGGGCCAGGCTGTGTTCACTGAGTCTGAATCTCGTTAAGGTTTTTCTTTGTTGTATACGTCAATTTCTTTAAGTTTGTTATGGTAATTGTTGCTTAGCTGGTGTTTCTGTGCCAATGGTTCTAGGGGGTCTATCTCTCTGGGCAAAGCTGGTTGTTCTGGAATGCATAATGCTGATTTAATTTTGGGTCTGCCTGGGTAAGATGGACCCAGAATTTGATTGCCTTTTGTATTTTTTGTATTTATTAGGAGCAAAAGAAAAGTGGCACAGTTTGGCTCTCCACACATTGTTGGGGGTATTCCTGTAATTGTAAATGTAAATGTTAACATTTTTACAAAATTCTTTATTGAAATGTTCATATAGACTTTTATCCCATGTTTTGTAGTTCAGTTTTTGGAGTTAGGCCCATACTTCACTGGCTTACAGAAGAATTTGTTGGAGAACACTTCTCCAACCAGATCTTTATTAGAGGGTTGTATTTGTAAAGTGTAAAGTGGTATAGCAGGCTCTGCATCCTTTTTTCCTCAATGCATCGACGATGAAACACAATGCATCCATGCTTACTTATTGGTTAAAGTTAGACCTATCCTTGAATGGAAATCATCTGGCTTACCCCGAGAGATTTGGCCAAAGTTATGCGAAAACAATTTAAATTAATTGTTAATTGAATGTCTTCAAATATGTTGGTCAATGACATAAATAAAAGTTTTAATATTAAATCTATAGTTTGGCATTACTAATAACCCCACTTTTTTCTTTCTTCACCCCTCCAGCTGTTTGAGTCTACCAGCAGTACCTATACATACCTGCTGGGAGATGGAGAGAGCAGGGAGGCAGTGCTCATCGACCCTGTGTTGCAGACTGTGGACCGAGATGTAAAGCTAATTGAGGAGCTGGGGCTCACGTTAAAAGTAGCAGGTAAACAGAGAGGCCATTTTAAAATAGGAATTACAAGCGATTAAAGTAGTTATTCATATTTTTATTATTATTATTGGTTACTTGGTCAGTCTTAGTTGGTACAGGCAATGGTTTGTGACCAGGGTTAGCAGTATTATCATGAAAGGAAGGCAAAGGGGCATGTAGGACTGAGGGGGAAGAGATAAGCGGTAGAGGGAAACATTAAATTAACTGGAGGTGACTGGAATTTAGAGAAGATGGGATAAATGAGAGGTGGATGTAGCTAATAGGGTTGGAACAATAATCGATTATCGTGATATCATTGGTAATGTTTTTGCATCGGTAATTTAAAAATTATTAGCTATAATCATTTAATCGTCCATTATCCACTATGATATGCTTGCGTGTGACAGTAACTCTGCATTGAAGCAGTAAGACTGGACTTAATTGTCTGCGTGAGGCGCAACACGTGATCTGTGTGCCCTGCCTAGTGTGAAGTTGTAACACATCATCCATGTAAGATCATCCGAATAAAGGCAAATGTTTTAGCTAATGGCGGTGTCAACTGCAGAAACTACCAAACCTTCCAAAAACATTTTAGAAAAAAGAAACAGCATCAGTCCTGTGTGGCAATTTTTTGGAGTGACAGAAAGTGACCCGCGAGGTAATAAGCCTGTCTGTAGGCAGTGTGGGGGGGGGAAAAAATGTAACGTTATCGACTCAGACCTGAAACTGTTAAAAAGCTGATACTTTTGAATCGCAATTTATACAAATTTTATATTAAGTAGCCTGTAGTTAAAAAGTTGAAAAAATACCAAACAAACATTTGGTGATATTTTTTGTGTTTCTATGTAACCAACCATTGATTCATAACTTTTATTAAACATACTGGTCTTTTTGAAAATTGTCTAGTTTTATTGTTTCAACCCCGTCTCCCACCTCCTAGTGAACACCCACTGCCACGCGGACCACGTCACTGGTACAGGCCTGCTGAAGAGGAGGGTGTACGGGAGCAAAAGTGCCATCTCCAGTAAAAGTGGAGCCACCGCAGACATCCTGCTGTCTGATGGAGACAGGATTACCTTTGGGAAACATGTGAGAGTAGACAAGGAAAAAGTGGAGAGAGAGATGGAGAAGAGAGGCCATTTATAAAAGCCACTACCTCCTGTATGAGGCATGCGCGATGAAGGGCTGGGCTGGTGCTGGTTATAATGCCCCTTTATATTTAGATCTTTCTCCCTTAATGGGCAATTTCAGTCAGGCCCTTATTTGTTAACCTCTGACAAAACCATGGTACAATGTAGGTCCACTTCTTCGTGTACTAGATAGTTTCCATGGGGAAATCTGAAGCTCCAAACTCAGTTTATTTCTCGGTACCTAATTTTCCTCTCACCATCAGCCAGTAGGGAGATAGAGGTGGCTCAGTTCTGCAAACTAACCTGGCAATTCACAGACATGTAGGCTCAAGTTAATAGGCTGACAACCATTGCAGTTTAAGCAAGAACTCTTCCCGTTTCCCTCTCTTCAATCCCCGCCACCCTGTAGAGTCTAACGGTGCGAGAGACCCCTGGGCACACAGACGGCTGCGTGACGCTGGTCATGGGGGACAAGTCCATGGCCTTCACCGGGGATGCTCTGCTCATCAGGGGCTGTGGCAGGACGGACTTCCAGCAGGGTACAGAGGTCAACCTCCCCTTGCTTCCTTACTGTCAGTCCCTCTTTTCCTATCTCAACCTCTGAATCTGCTTCCTCCCTTGAAGCACCTGTGTTGCTTGCATGCATCGGGACTAAACAAGCTGGCAATGACCTCAGCCCCGTAGGATCCAAACGAACCATGAGTCAGTTCATCGACTGTCTGTGGCTGATGTCTGGCTTGTTTTTCGCCAAGCTTTTGTCACTTATTGCTTTGTCTAAGCGCCTTTCACCTCGCTGCGTTCCCTGGGTTTGTCCTTTGCTTGGGGGTTAGGAAGTTTTCTAGCCACAAGGGCGTTGAAGATCCAAATTTACTGCATGTTTTTTTTCCGGTCTCCATCTGCCACTTTCCCAAGGATGTTCCAAGACACTGTACCAGTCCGTCCACAAACAGATCTTCACATTACCTGGACAATGCCTCATCTATCCTGCACATGACTACAAAGGTGCTGTATGATAGTGTTATTACAACACTAAACGGTATCATTTACGAATATATTACATTAATTAATGTAATATAAAAAAACTTTAAAATTTGGATTGTTAGTATTATAATTATTTATTTTTAGAGACCAGGATTCAGGATAAGAACTCTTATCGATCAAGTGCTTTATTCGCTGTGCCATGGACAGGCAAACCCTGTTTTATAGCAAAATACTTTGTCAATTTTCTAAGAAAGGTCAGCAGCATGAAACAGTTATATTCTAAGCTGGTTATAATACCATTCAGAAATGATTCAAACTGACAATTCAGCTAGTGGAAACAGTTCCATTATTCTGTGAAACTAGAATCAATTTGAATGAATCCCAGTTTCTGGGTTGCTTAACTGTTACCACAACAGTGTTTAACATGGCATGTGCATGATGGCAGGTCAGACAGTGTCTACAGTCGATGAGGAGAGGAAGTTTAACCCACGCTTGACCAGAACACTGGAGGAGTTTGTGGACATCATGGCCAACCTCAATTTGCCCAAGCCTAGTATGATTGGTAAGTAGATGGCCTCCCTCCTCTCTCCCTCACACATTCCTGTCCCACTGGTTTCTCATGTCATCCAGTGACTGCAATGCAGTGCTAAGGAACTGAGGAGGGAATTTCTAAAGTGCCCCCGTGTTTCTACATTCATGAAATTGATTTATTGTATTTTTCTGTTTCTCTGCATGCCTCTGTGTGTCTTCATCATTGCTTTTGAGAGTAATTTCCTTACAAGAATGTGACTTCCATAAGGATCTAATAATCCATGAGGAAGTCAAAGTGGAAAAGTGTTTTTTTTTTTTGTTTTGTGCATTTTTTTGTGTAAATATTTAGTTTTGTTGAAGCAGCAGTTAATCTCAGATAATGACGGTCTGCCTTGCTTTTATGTATCTTTATTCTCTGCCTGGTATCTTTCTCTCGCTGTCTCTCCTCCTGTATTAGATCAGATTGGCATGTCTCTGCCCCTTTGTCTCCTTCCTTCCGCAGTTTTAGCATGACGGATAATTACCAAATTACACCCATCCGACGTCTTTATCCCCCCCTTAGTCCTCTGGTTTATTCCTCTTCCTCTCTCCCTCTCAGATATTGCAGTGCCTGCCAACCTAGTGTGTGGAATTCATGAAGTTTGAATTCTGTGAGGAAAAAAGAAGCAAAGATGAATCAAACATACGAGCAGAAATCAAGTTTATCCTAATCAAAATGAGCCCTATCTCTGGACATACATTTTTTGTTTCATGACTCATAGGGGGCTTTAAAGGTATTTAATGATTAACAATGTGATATATCTGCTAAGCATTTTCAAGTAGTTGCTTTTTTTGGAAGTCAGACACTTTAATGGGACTGTGTGTTAAATTTTGAAGCAAAGTTATCAAATGTTTTAGTATCTTTCATGTAAAGGATCAATGTTTTACTAATATGGGGATCGGAATCATATGATTTACAATTAATATTATGAATAAATTAAACTTCTTCTTCGTCTGTGTATTTGTGAATGCATGCCAGTTGTTGATAATGATCATGAAGTTGTAAGAATCATAAGGTGGGTTTATTTTTTTTAGCTAACGTGGAGTTTACTAGCAGGTTGGTATTTACATTACGTGCAATGCCAAGGTCCATCTGTCCAGCTGGCCAACACAAACAACCCTACACAACAGGCGGCAGTTTATTCTCAAGACTAGACAATCCTGAATTTGGTAGCGGTTAATCGAGTTTCTTTGGGTGGAGATTTTGTCACGTAGACGGGCTAAAATGATCAGACGAAACAAGAAATCTGGCCATTTAGAGGCTGAACATGATTTCCCAGTTTCCCTTTGTAAAAAAAAAAAAATCCTAGGCTGGCAGGTTTGGGGGGAAGGGAGTGACCTCTTGTTTTTTCACCTGGATTACCTCCCCTTTCATAGTGTAACAGATGCCATTCATTTAGTAAGGCCTTTTTGTTTGTTCACTGCTTTCTCTTTTCACTGTGCTTTGGCTGCCTTTGTAAACATTGTGTCTTTTTATGGGCCTTCAGGACTGAATTCGATGAACCTTGGCATTTTCATTTTATGTTTTTAACTTTGAAGAGACAATTGCACACACCTGTTTACTCTATAATGTGTGGGAGTTCGACTTCCAGAGGGATATACACAGCACACACAAGTGACTAAAAAAATTTTTTTTAGCAATGCATCTACCATCTGTCTGTTCCTGCACTTTACATATAGATAATGGGCTGCCTCCCTCATTGACACACCTATATTGTGCTAAAGTGCAGGGGCATGTGTTTATTGTTATTATCATACACAGTACATGTGTTTTTGTAGCAAGGTGACTGGAAATGTTCAAGTGTTTTTTTGTTAAACACAAGCCAACAGCTGTTCTCTTTCACTTCATTGTGTCTTTCTGCAGGCAGACTTCCCATCTGTTCTTCTTCTCTTAGCTGTCTTTCTTTCCTTTCAATACCCAGTCTATCTTCTCTCCTGTATCCATTCTCTCTGACCCTCTACCTCTGACGACACAGAAGGGGGGGGGTCTTTGCATGTGTTGCCAGCTCACTAAGACCGTGAGCGACTTAGGACTAGAAAGTTGACTGAGTTATGGTGAACATATAAGGATTTATGGGAATGAAAATGACACATTCGGGGAGGGACACTTGTCAGACTTGTTGGACAGACCTGTTAGGTTATTTTCCAAATCACATCTTGAGATGCAGTGGCAAATGTCAACTTGAAAATTACTCTTTTATGGAGATTTATGGGGATTACTTGATTTAGTTTTATTTAATTTTACTTATCTCCTTTTATGTTCAAGAAAATCGAAACCAGCCATACAAGTGTAGGTAAAAAAGATGATAAAAGTTGGTTCAAAATATAACTTATTTTCCTAATACATGTTTACACCAGGCAACTGTTTACGTAAATCTGTCTATCAAAAGCGCTCCTTCTATCTATCTTAAATGATCAAGTCAATTTTCAACTGTAGGCTATACGTTGATTGTATTTCTAACACCTAAAATGTACTTTACATCGTTTAACGTGGTTGTTTTACTGCTTGGGTTAAGTTAGAAACATCAAGGGTGCAGCTATGGCCTAATGAACCTGAGATGGGTTAAAGTTCGAAATTCCTCTTTACAACTTTACGGCTGCTCTTCCCCTACGCTTCAAATCTGGTACATTATTTGACCTCAACAGAATTGGAGAATGAAGACAGAGACGCTCAAGATCAGGAATGGATTTAACGCCGAGTTTTCAATAAATGTACTTTTCAAAATGTACTCTGCCTTACCTCACCTTCCCTATCGTAATTGTTCCGTTTTCACTTGGTAACGCCGATACTGTCGACCGTGAACTGTCATTCGTCGTCGAAGTGACAGCTAAAGATTGGATAAAAACGAAAAGAGGGGGCAGAGACGTCACATTGAGAGTGACCGTAGTAAAAATCCAAACAGGAACGGCGAGTCCCACTTACAGTTGTACAGTTTCTTTAATTTGAAAACTTGAAAACGAAAGCTACCTCCGTATCGTTCTTTGGTTTTGTGTTGTTTTTTGCGGTTTTAAATTGTCCAACTTTTTGTTTTTCCACATTTTTATTTGTATAATGTAAGAGAAAGAAAAGAAGGAGAACAAGAAACACTGAACAGGTAGGATTCATTAGTGTGTCCTTTGTTTATCTTTTCCGATGATATAGCTCTGCCTATAGAGCTGTAAGGTTAATATCTGCTGTCAAACGTTTTCAAATTGTTGATGTATATCAGGATTATACCACACACAGTTATAGCAGTTCTAACCGTAGTTCAAGGGAACATACCTGGGACAATGTAACCTTTTTTCCACCTCCACTTCCATAGGTTCGATATTTCTTGAGTGTTCTATTTGAATCGATTTGTGGTTATATAACGCACATTGCGGGATGCGCATTTTTACTACAAAGTAGCCTGATCATTTTTTGGGGTAAAAATCGTTAAATGCCAAATTCTTTCGATCTCTGTGGCAACTTTTCAAGCCTCTGTTGTGTTTGAGCCTGAAAATTGTACCATTCAAAATATAGTAAATACAATATTTATTGAAAGTACACGTCTAGACTATCGTGACATCTTTTTAATGTATTGGCTAGTTGTATGGATACAACGATCATGTTTGTAACGTAATGAGAGTTGTATTAAACTTTAAAGTTGTTTAATAAGTCGTCGTATATTGTACATTTTTAGATTTACAATGTTTTAACGGGGACCACTGACCGCTGTCGTTAGTTATGTTTCCTGTTCAAGATAATTGATGGGGAAAAGGGCAATTTCTTTCTGAGGTAATTTTTTTTCTTCAGATTTGGCTTCTAAGGAACAAAGAACCAAATATTGAATATTAAACAGTCCTTGTTAATAGATCATTGTATAAAATCTCTTCTTTTGCTCTTAGGTCAATCAGCACAATGCACACTTCATAAAAATGTTTTTTTTTAAAACAAACACCAAACCATTAAGAGACATTGAAATAAAACTATACCACTGACATAGGATCCCTCACACACTCAGCCCAATATTCTTTAAAACCCTTAATGTCTGTGAGCACATGAAGTGCTGTGTTTTTAGCAAATATGTTAGTGTTTGTTCAGTTTTTAAACATGACTCAATTGGGTGTGCAAGGTGGGGGTGGGGGTGGGGGTTGGTGTCACAAATCATCCTTCAAAATTGTGTTACCCCTTAAATGTAGAAAGTGTATATCCCTCTGGAAGTCTGGAACTCCCACCCATTATAGAGTAAACAGGTGTTGTGAGTGAGAGCTTATTCTGAGGAGTTACAGTCGTGAGAACCACAAGCTCACCCTCCCCCCTCTCATACCCTGTCTTAGCTTCCACTTGTTCTGACAAATCTGTGTAACCCAACCTGTCTTTGATAAGTTTCCACCTCAGTGCAATTTAGCAGCTTGAAACTGGTTTCTGGACTGTGGTGACACTATGAATTGACCGCTCTTTAGCACTGCATGCTCCGCACTAGGGCAAAAAACTATTTTTCTGTCTGCTAACATGGTATACATTTAGATATATTAACTTTTGTTTTATGTTAGACAGAGATCTGGAAAAAAATGTTTTTCATGTGACTCTATAAAGCAATCTAGCATGGTTTTCTTAACACTGTTTGATGACTTATGGAATGAGTGATTTGCCCTCAAATCAAGGCAATGGTCTGGAGAACACACCTCTGCTGTTGCAGCTACTCTCCACACATTAGATATGTCCATCAATAGATGTTCAGACCACCGCTGGTGTCAGACACAATTATTAATAATAATACATTTATCAGCTGTTTAATTATGAAATTTCATATATTTTAACCTTAACCTTATTCTAATTATTTACCCCAACAAAACTGGCTTGGATAAGCATTAAAAAAAAAAATTAAAATCAGTTTGTTGTAATATAAGTTTATTACTTGGCATCCCATCGCAAAAGTTTGACATTGTGGTCTAGTTCTGTATTTTCCAACCCTGTTCCTGTGGTGACACATGGTGTCTGGTGGTTTCCTTTTCCAATGGAGCAGCTCGATTGCTTAATTGAACCCTTGGTTGAACTAATAAAGTGATTACCAGCATTTCCCCTTTATTTTCAAGCTCATCTTTCGTTGATCATTTGGTTAAGGGTTTAATTTAGCAGAATCTGTTTGGTCTAGACAGTACTTGCTCCTTTCCATTTCCTTAGCATTTTCTTATACCAGAATACATGCTATGGGGGGAGTACAGTGAGTGGCAGTTCAAAATCTTTCTCTTTGAAAGAACGTCAGACATGAAGGCACCCTGGCAGGTGGTTGCAAAAAGTGTAACATTTTGACCCAATAAGGGGTAGGTATGAGGGAGGAGTTGACGGGCGTATGGCTAGGGTGATCAGATTACAGATGATTAAAAATCTGGTCCCGATCCAATAGATAATGTCAGTATAAAATTACCTCAAATAGCCTCAAATTTAGTCCAATATTCATTTCAATGATTCTGTTAGTTTCCTGTGTCTGTCTGTGCCTTTAGTTTCGTCCACAGCTGAGATATGCTTTGCGGTTGGCAAATCTGGGTACAACGTCGTGGCTAGTTTTATTCCACGGTCTGCAGAAGGATAAGACTGCTGATGCACGCCACATTGATAAACTTCAGTGAGCTCGGCAGTGACAACTTGATTGGAAATGGAAAATAATAATGTCCATGACCACTGGGACAGAATGACCAGACATGAAAGATTCGCTAGCAGTGTTTGTTATTGAGCATGCTAGTTAGTTCTACAAGTACCACAATACAGCTAGTAGACCCTAGCTTATGTATGGATTGCTGACTGGATAGCTAGCTATATATAGCTATAAGGCTAGAGTTAGAAGTTCATCTGACATTTGTGAACATTCCCAACAAAGCACAGTAGTTTTACAACTATGATATGCAATAGTTTACAGTTTTCAAAAAAATACTGAATTGTTTATTACACTAAATCTTTTTCATACTGTGCACAGTATCTTATTTGGTGAACATAAGCTTGAAATTAATTGCGAGGTTTGTGTTTCATCACAATTCTTTGGTAAAGTAACTTATAATAAGAATGTGCTTAAAACTGTGAAAAACTGGAACAAGGAGTGAAAGACTTTCTCCTGTAGAAAGGCGTCAATCACTTTTATCTTCCTCCGGTCGCTATAGAGTTGAGTTCACAAACTTGGTTGTTAATGCATTATCTCACGATGGGTTTGGCAGATTTTGGTAAAATTAGGGGGGATTGATGTAGTGGGGATAGACTCCACTTGAATTTGCCGACACTGTTGTATTTTAGTCACCTTTGACTTCACTTCCTGTTTTTCTTGTTAACACAATATCTGGAAACAAATGTAGTGGATTTTGGTCATTTTTGGCAATGATATCTTCTTTTTTTTGGGAGGGGGTGAATATTTGTTGTTAATTCTATACTTCAAGAACGGGATTGCAGATGTAAAAAATTGCCTAATTTTTAACGTTTTATTTAATTTCATACTTTTCATGTACTTTCACAACAAACACTCCTCCATCTTCACATTAAATGTTAAAATACACCCCACCTGAAAGTCAACACTGTGGCGGGGAATACAGCCACGTTAGTAGCAGTAACTTGTCTATAGGCTATAATTGGGAAGCTGTCTTATTCCAGTTTCTGTTTTTGGAAAATTAATTTGCAAGGGAGTGTGATCACTCAGCAGAGAGTGATTGCTGTCCGAGCTCCGGAGCCCTGGGTCGGGGGCTTTTATTCCACATGGTCATTGCCAGGCAGGAGAGTGGTTAGATAAAACGTTCCAGAAAGTAAGAGTGTTTATTCTTCCTCGTAAATCTCTCCGCCACTCCCATGAAATTAGGGGCAGTTTGTCCACCCATTAAAACAGCATTACTCTCTCTATCTGGGCCGGTATCAGTCTGACACCTTTAACCTGATTTTTCTCTTTTTTCTCTTCCATTGTTAAATTTTTACCGTCACTCTTGTCAGTGTTTTGTCATGGTCCTTTTTCAAAGCCCTTCTCTTTGTGTTTTTTCCCCGTGTGTGTGTTTAGCCTCTGTTTGTTTGGTACCAAAAACCTCTGTGTCGACGGAAGGGCTTGGACTTTAATCTCAAACGTCTCCTACCCTTTCTGTCCCTCTTTGTCTCCATGCTGGGAAGGGTTGTATCCGGGCTAGACTTTAGTAAACTTTAGTAAAAAGTAAGCTGGTGTGAAACGAGGTTGGGGGGTTCTCACCTCAGCTGAATGTCACAGCTGTTGGCAGGACGGCACACAATACATGGGCACATCTTGTAACTGGGGATCGTGACTGTCCCACAGCAGACGGGGCATGCACTTTTAATCTGAGAGCAACACTCTGTGGGGGTCACACCCTAACTGAAATATTCATTGTTTTGTTCATCCCTATATCTCACAAGCCTCATTATATGTAAATTCATCATGAGTTATATATGCATATCGTTCAATTGCTATTGCTTTGTGCTGCTCTACACTGAAACGTGAAACCCTGTGCCGTGTTGCCGGCAATGCTGTGAGTTTTGTTTGAGAGAAATATGACACTGGGCTCTGACATTTTAGAACCCTCTTCCTCTCTCCACTCTCCATACCTCACACCCCCTCAGTCTCTGTGTCAGTGTGCCAGTCTGTGTTTGGAACTCCTCACTAACAGCCCGGCTATATATTCATGTCCCTTGCTCCCCGGTCCCCAGGAGCAGAGCCTAATAAGGCATGCACACAGAGAGAGGAGGGCAGCGCGAGGGGTAGAGAAAGGGTGGGAAAGGACAGTAAGGAATCGCAGTTCTGTTCCCACGCTCATTGTGATCGCCCCTATGTGCCTGTGGGAGAGGAGGGAAATTTAGATATGCCTTTCGTTTTCACACACTGAAGTGAATGGATTTCAGTTCAAAGATTTGCATGGTTGTGACTCCCTGTTGTGTTTAAATGTACAGCATTCACTTTAAAAAGCTCTTGCTTTTTTAAACGTGTCAGTAAAAAGAGAGGAATATAAATGAAGACTGATATTTATTGCCCTCTGATGTGTGGTAGTGCTTACTTTCTGCAGGTGTTTTCGCTCGTGCAAGACCCTAAATATGCTAAATATTAGGGGTTTTGTATTTAGCTGCCATGTGTTGCCAGTTAGCCTGTAAACACTCGAGCGGTCATCTCGGCTCGATTGCCGAGATGCTCTGTGGTTAATTTCCTTTTCTCTCAGTTCCCTGTCAGAAATGCCTCAGCACAACACAGACACGCCGAGGAGCCAGTGGGAGAGAGGTCCACGGTCCCCGTGGATCCTCAGGGCAATCGGAGGACAAAGCCCAGCCTCTTCGGGGGCGGACTCGGACACAGAGGGCAGCAGCACTGAGAGCGAGAGGGTGAGGGAAAGAAGAGGGGGCTCCGTCGTTGTTAACCCTGTTAGTGTAATTCGCTCTATTATGATTGGTTGTGATGACTTTAGTTTTGTTCTTGTAGTCTCACGTCACGCGTTTGAAGTTGGAAGGAGCAAGGGTCCCTGCATCGCCCTCTAGATTACACCAGAAAATCACAGAGCTTGATCAACAGAGGGAGGAGCTGAAGATAGAAGTGAGGGGCTGAACTATACTCTATAATACACTTCTGAAAGCAGAAATCTATAGAAATGTGGTGAGATATTCAATATTTGAGCAGTAAATCTATTTGATTTGTGCCAACACATGAGAAGGCAGAATAACTCAAAAGTAGTTGACTGTGTTCCAGGCAAGTTCATTTCAATGTTAGATCAAATACAATGGAGTGCATGAGAATGTGCTCTTTGTGGCTTCATTTCTGCGCCCTTTGTTTTTCACAGTTGCAGCTGGAGGTGGCCTTGTTGCAAGGGGAGCTGCAGACCGAGAGGGAGCAACTGCAAAGAAATTTGCAGGAACTGCAGAAACTACAGGATGAGGCCAAACTGAGAGAGTCACAGAGACTAGCTGACAGGCAGCAGGTATGTCCCACTGACTCACCGGACCAAGCTCCTCCACTCACTGTGGAGAGAAAAGATGGGTGGTACGTCCCACATACTCACATGGACCAAATTTCTCCAGTAACTGTGCAGAGAAAGGATAGGTGGTATGTCCCACACACTCACACGGACCAAGCTCCTCCACTCACTGTGCAGAGAAAGGGTAGGTGTTACGTCCCACTTACTCACACTCACACGGACCAAACTCCTCCACCTACTGTGCACAGAAAGAGTAGGTGGTACGTCCCTCTCACTCACACACATGTGGACCGAGCTTCTCCACTCACTGTGTAGAGGCAGGGTAGGCGGGATTCCTCCCAGTATTCACTGACCCAAGACAGGGTAGGTGAGCTGACACAGGAGCCGACGCACCTAGACCTTTCTCAAACCAGCCCCGTTTCCTCTCTTTCTTCCACTTCCCAGGAGCAGGCAAGCCTGGAGCTGGAGCGGGCAAGGGTAGCGGATCTGAGGCGGCACTATGAGGAAAGGGAGAGGCAGCTTCCCACTCAGTCCGAGAGTCAACGGGACCAGCAGCTGATTGGGCTGCAGCAGGTGACCACGTCTTCCCGGTCCCTGGTGCATGTTTGTTTCTGCTGATGCTGCACCCGCACCTTACCCCCGTGTTTCATGCCGATGCACCCTGTGCATGCAAACTGTGCCAGTGATGTCCATTAGTAGCAGAAACAGCTACACAGTGCAGAAGTCAGTTACATTTCTTTA
This sequence comes from Hiodon tergisus, assembly GCA_025775045.1. Classification (NCBI taxonomy): domain Eukaryota; kingdom Metazoa; phylum Chordata; class Actinopteri; order Hiodontiformes; family Hiodontidae; genus Hiodon; species Hiodon tergisus. The sequence continues at coordinate 13,471 of JAOVYW010002802.1, forward strand.
GTGTTTTTCATAATACAATGACCTCTTTCAGCCGTTGGTTGTTTCCTTACCAGTAGTATGTGGTTTAGGCAGAACCAGTATAACCTGTCAGCTTGTCATCAGTGAAGCATTTAAAAAGTATAGCTCAATTGCCAGAAAATATCACTCTGTTTAGGATGTTTTTGTCACGTCTGGGAGTTATTGAGTTGTGATGGCTGTTTGTTTAATTGGCTTGAGTTTGTTATTTTATAAATTATGCTGAAAACTAGAAACTAGAAACTTCTTAAACTAGTGTAGAGCCTGTCTGTTAATCATGGTCTTCAATCATTTCTCTCTCTTCTCTCTCTCTCTCTTCCTCTCTCAGGAGAAGGAGATGGTGGAGGCGGCTGTACGGGGGTTCGAGGACTGGGAGTTCCGTTTCCTGGAACGAGAGAGCGGGATCGAGGAGGACGAAGGGGAGGGTGAGAGCGAGAGGGAAAGGGAGATCTCCCGCCAACAGCACGCAGTCAATGCTGCACAGGTGACGGAGAGGCGAGGGAGAGGCTTAACATCTGGTGTGTTGTTTCGCTGTCTCTTCTCACAAGCTGATCCCACTTCACTGGCACAAATTCACAAATTCACTGGCCTTGAATCAAAACAAAAGCATCCAAATCATTTCAGTGTGCGATAAAATTTTCAATTGTCATCAAAGGCATAAAAAAAGAACTGCCTCCTTGTCTGCTTGGTGAGAATCTCTTTACTTTGAATCATGGTGTTGATGGTAACACCCACCCCCAAGCACTGACACAAACATGAACCTGCGCTCACCCGCCGCTGGCTCCGTCACATGACCCGCCTGACGAGTTAAGTAACTTTGTCAGCCACGGCCATGAGATGGGAGAGCAGCGAGAGGGGGTTGATTCAGCGGCCCGGCGGCTTTGTTACGGCAGACTTCGACCTGCCCTCGTCTATCTCAGACTCGTCATTCTCACACTATCCCCTTCTTCCGCCAGCTTGATTGTTTCAGCATGTCTAATCTACTCAGCCGATGTGTCTCCGCTGGTTTGACCCTGTTTTCTCTTTCCTTTTCACACTCCCCCTCCTATTACTCAAAAAGGGATGCTCACAAAGACAAATAATATACACTATATGGACAAAAGTATTGGGCCACACCGCTTAATCATTGAATTTAGGCGTTTCATTCAGTCCCATTGCCAGAGGTGTATAAAATCAAGCACCTAGCCATGCAGTCTGCCTTTACAAACATTTGTG
>JAOVYW010002803.1:0-13506 GCA_025775045.1 Hiodon tergisus
GGTCTCGTCACTCCAAATTACAGTGTGCCAGAAGCTGTGAGGCGTGTCAAGGTGTTGTCGGGCATATTGTAACCGGGTGTTATGGTGGCATTGGCGCAGTAAAGGCTTCTTTCTGGCAACGCGACCATGCAGCTAATTTTTGTTCAAGTATCGTCGTTTTGTGCTCTTTGAAACAACCTTTTCCAAGTCTTTTTCCAGAGCAGCCTGTATTTATCCTGAGGTTACCTGTTGGTTTTTCTTTGTATCCCGAACAATTCTTCTGGCAGTTGTGGCTGAAATCTTTCCTGGTCTACCTGACCTTGGCTTGGCATCAAGAGATCCCCAAATTTTCCACTTCTTAATAAGTGATTGAACAGTACTGACTGGCATTTTCAAGTCTTTGGATATCTTTTTAGATCCATTTCCATCTTTATAAAGCTCCATTAACTTGTTATGCAGGTTTATTGACAGTTCTTTTCTTCTCCCCATGGCTCAGTATCTAGTCTGCTCAGTGCATCCAAGTGAGAGCTAGCAAACTCATTGACTACTTATACACAGACACTAATTGCAATTTAAAAAGCCACAGGTGTGGGAAATTAACCTTTAATTGCCATTTGAACCAGTGTGTGTCACCTTGTGTGACTGTAACAAGGCCAAACATTCAAGGGTATGTAAACTTTTGATCAGGGCCATTTGGGTGATTTCTGTTATCATTATGATTTAAAAAAAGATCCAAACAACTACGTGATAATAAATGGCTTCATATGATCACTATTCTTAAATTAAAGACATGATTTTTACATGATCAGTCATATTTTCAAAATCAATGCCAAAATTTCACAATTTCTGCCACGGTATGCAAACTTTTGAGCACAACTGTATATTATAACTGTCCTACAAAAACCCATACACAGAGCATGTGTCGTACAGCCCTTAATCAGCGTCGGCTGTAAACCACAGTTCCATTCTTAAGCACAACACCACATCAGGGGACACAAACAGGAAATTGTTGAGGCTACATGATGAACAACAGGAAATAGGACTTGACTTAGATATGCTATTATCCTGGCAACCAATTAAGTCAAACAGTTGTGTTTCTGATTAAAGTGTCACACAACTGCAACGTAGCACAAAACATATGTGGTATCTTCACAAAGCCAAAACATAAATAAAAAAAATGAAGGCAAATAATTTTTTTTTTTTTTTAAATATTAGTGGAGATGTTATATTAAAATACCAATGGCATGACCAACAGCGTATAGAGGGGTGGAGACTCACGTCAAACTGGGCCAGCATGACACCGCTGTTCAAGCTCTCTTTCAGCTGATGCATGGACTCCCTCCAGGTATCCTCCTCAAGCTGAGATGGGTCTAATGGGGACTTCTCCGGGATGTACTGGAAGTCTGGCTCCATCTCCAACTTTTCCTCTACTACGTCATAAATCGCTGAGGGGGCAGATATAAACACTGACATTGCAAATCCCTGATGCCAATTCAGCAGTTAATGGCGTCAACAGGGTGACAACAGTATGGAGGGTATATGTTTAGAGCAGGTCTTGCGGGTTTCAATTATGAACTTGCCAGACCACCGCGTAATATTTACGAGCAGGCCAAAAGGTCATAACATGGGTGGATATGAGCTTTGTGTAGTATAGTAGAGGAGACTATTGAGGATGACCATTGTTCGGATGACAGTATAGCAAGGTAAAAGTTTCTCTCCCCCAACACACTCCAGTCTCCTCACCGTTGGGCCTCACAAGAAGGATGAGCTCTCCAGAGTGGCTCTCACAGCTGGCCTTGATGAACATGACCACCTGGTCGTGCGTGTGCTCTGAAATGTCCCTGCCATTGATCAACACCACTTGGTCACCCTCGTTCAGGCGGGGCACGCAGAGGTCGGCCTGCAAAGGGGGAGGGAGGAGACCTCAGCGATAGCTAATAGACACTGCAAACACAGGAAACTCGGTGTCCGTGTGGGTGTGAAAATAACTGCAGTAATGAGTTCACCACCAATGACCGCTGAAAACAAAGTTTAGAGTGACTCTAAAACCTGGCACCCTCAAACCACATGGCAAACCCACAAAGCTCAAACACTGAGCAGGGAAGCATAATGGTTTCAATTTGGACCATAAATATGATATATCAGTGCCAAAACACACAGGGTCTTCCAGGGGACCACCAATTAATACTTTAATCAATCAGCCTTGATATTTGGAAAGTGCTTGGAGAACCAAACACATTTATATTAACATTTTTACTACACTATTGCAGATTGTCTAGCAGGCTTGTGGGGGGGGGGGGTGTGTGGAGCGGACTCTTTCACTTAACCTACAGACGTCCCAGGAGCCACCCGAGAGACGATTATGGGCATCTTCTGATCCGAGCCACCCTGGATAAAGAGAAAGCTCTTTTACACGTATGTACAAAAAAGTTGGTTGGCTAGTCAGTTGGTTGGTTGAGGTTACGATTTAAAAAAAGTAACCATTGGCACAATTAGACGCAACCATTGCTGCTCTGTGGTGGACTAGATGGTGAGTATCGCTGTGTCAATGTAAGCGTCACTTACGTGGCACTAGCGGCAAAAGGTTTGGATTACTGTATTTCACCTGTTTAAATTGAATGTTTGTTAGCTAGCAATTAAACACTATAAAAAAATATAAAATATAGTAGCAAGAGGCAAACCTTGACATTGAATCCGAATCGTCCATTTTCATCTGGCCTCATCTTAATAAAGACCAGGTTGTCGTGAGGAACAGCGCCGTTCAACTGGTGAAGGAGTTGAAAATTGAGGGACAAAAAGCGCTAAAAGCATTACATACGCTGTGTCTATAATGAAAAGCAGTTTTGAGTGAAAAGATGAGGCTCAATGGTACTTATTAAGAAGGCATTGGTTTGTACTGAATCCATTCTGTTCTTTTCTGCTCCAATATAACATCCGTTTATATCCATAAAGGCAAATTTACCCTAACTGACAAACTACATGTTTGTCTGAAATGTGTATGCCGTCTTGATAGTGCGCTGAACCCCCCCATGGTGTTCCTGCGCATGGTTAAAAAGGGGGGTCTCACCATGGACTTGTCCGATGCAACGGGGACGTCATACATCTCATTGATGTGGTTTTCCAGCTCCTGCTGGGATTGGGACTGACTGGTCTGGCTGTGAAGGCTCTTCCTGGACTGCTTGGGTGGCAGGGCGGGGGGCTGCCCATCGATGGTTGCCTCCGGTGACCTGGAGTCGGACGCACAGAGACACACAGGTACCAGCAGTCAGGGCGGTACTCTCGAGGTCAACATCGCGCTGACCAAGGGCAAGTACACTGTGCTCTGTACAAAAGTAAATACAAGTACACTGTGCTCCGTACACAAGTAAATACAAGTACACTGTGCTCCGTACACAAGTAAATACAAGTACACTTTGCTCCGTACAAAAGTAAATACAAGTACACTGTGCTCCGTACACAAGTAAATACAAGTACACTTTGCTCCGTACACAAGTAAATACAAGTACACTGTGCTCTGTACAAAAGTAAATACACTCTCCCATGAAGGGCTGTGAAGCAGGGCCTCCTCGGACTGGGAGGGGATTAAATTCTCCTAGGCGCTGCAGCTGGGCACAGTCTCCACTGGATGTGTGTCTCAGTATGGACCGAAGAAGGCACCCAGAGCCGTTCATCGACAGGGAGTAAATACCAGGGATTAAGGATTAAGCATTTATCCCCTCCCTTTCCGACACAAATTCTAAAAAGGACTCTTCCGCCCTGTCCACAATAGAAAAGTGATGAATAGTTATCTAATCTGTATTAGAAAGTTCTGCTGGCACAACTCTACACTGATTACAATCCAATCACGCAGACCAAATGTAATCCGGGTAAGATACTGCTGTGGGGGAGTCCTGCAGTCCATCAGGGGGACCAGCATCACGTGGAGGCGAGCGGGCAGAACGACTGAGAGAAGTTTGGGGTGCTGTATGGGCCTGAAAATCCCCAGGGGCATCTTCACAGTTTAATGCCTGTGAGGAGCCATTGTTGCCACAGTCACCGATACATACAGCAGAAGCTACAGCACAACCAACTTTCTCAAATTTGAGCTCAAATTCGTTAAACTTGGAGCGTTTCAATCTTGCAGGGTCTAATCGGCCCCCTGTTCCAATCCAAACTCTTTCTCAGTGTTAAATCATCAATTCGCAGCTGAAAGCAGTTCTCGCTCGCCTTTTCCACTCTCACTCTCACTCCCTCCAACGTGGGTGGCTGTCAGGCACTGCCAAGATCAAGGTAATGGGGCGCTGCGGTCTTTTAGCAGGCATGCATTTGGGATATTTCACACTTAACAAAAATTATATACTATTATACACTATATACTGTCCGTGTGAAGGTGGGACATTTTGAGGACGGTGAAGTGGACTGATTTTTCAGGTAAAAATGTCCCCATCAAGATAGCTGGGGGTCTTTACACAAGAGGTCCGTTGACAAAATGAACAGACTGTTTGTATAGTATAGCTGTCTGAACTAAACCGGTGATTTGAGTTCCTGAGTCAGGAACCCGGTACACGGAAAAGGGGCCGGTACTGGAGCGTTTGAAACTTGATAGTAGGGAGGATCTTCTTTGTTACTGTATACGTTATTTCACTTTTCCTCGCTTTCTCATTCATGAGGAAATGTGAAGTGTCAGCAGCACCAAGGCGTTTGTACATGTGGGAGTAATGGTGGTGTGAAAGTGAGCATCATTTGAGCATCTTTTAATCGTTTCTGTGTTTTACAGATTAAATGTCATTGATTAAATAAGATGACCCAAAAGCCTCAACACACACACGCACTCGCTCTCCGCTGCTCTACTTTCCCACACAGCAGACAGTAGGCAGTAGACTGTCACACAATCAATACAACCAGCTTGAGTATGGGCTAAACGCACACAAAAACAATCACCAGGGCCCTCAAAAAACATAGACCAAAACTTCAGGCAGACGCAACTTCACGTTAAAGGCAAGTATTCAAGGCCCCCACTCTACATATTAGCATCACAAGCTGTGAGCCTCAGCCATTGTGCCTGCAGCCCAGACTAGAGCTTTTTATGTTTGCCCATCCAAGTTGGAGCTTCATTATGAATGCCTAGATGACAGCCATGAAAGCAGCCTGTTTTGTAGTCTGGGAGCAGAAGCTTGGTGCTACAGCCTATGTCCATTTACATAATAAAAACAAAACTGTTCAGAAAACAAGAAAATCTAATGAATGGTGGAGGGGGAAAAAAAATGAAAATACAGCAAGGCTCAATCTGGCCGTGCTGGATTTAAAGGCACAGCGAAGTGAGAACCCTGACCCGATGCAGAGCTGGAATTTGCACGGAGCAAACCATCCGTTGCACTGAGTTGCATTATCTTTACCAGGTTCATCGCATTTCAATTATTACAGACAGGAAATACTTTGGGCCGATTATGAGGCAGGAAGGTAGAGTCGACGGGGGGAGGTGGTTCCATTGAGCGAGCACAGCAATGCAAATTTCAGCAAGAAAGAGCTAAAAAAACGGGGACGATGTGGCCAAAGTGTCAGGGGCCCCATGGATTCTGAGCAGAAAAGATGAACTGATGAATGTGCTACTAATAAAGAACACCATAAACATGTTTTACTGGCTAATTTGATACAATTAAACGCACTTTTAGATCTGCTTTTTGGGAACCAGCACCTTTTTCTGACAATTTGGGTCATTAAAAAGATAACATAGTCTAATAATCTATGCTACAAACAGAAGTACGCTGTAGGTATTAAGCAGACTTGGTAAAGTTCCACAGTTTGGGCACACTTACGGAGAGGAGTCCAGGCTGATGCTGTTGGCCTGGGTGGAGGAGGCCGACTTGTGGTTGGCAAAGACTTTTCCCGGCGACGTGTGGATCACGTGGTCAACCAAGTGTCCGACAGAAGACGGCCTCAAGCGGGTTCCTTCTTGCCCAAACATGGCGTTCCTGCTGGGGATTTGAATGGAACTTGTATTAACATATATGTGTGGGTATTTGTCACAAATAACCCCGCCCCCAGACCAAAAAGACCAATCTGCCTCCATGTGCTCCGCCTCAAAGTTCCTCAACATGGCGGTCAGACTTGTCGTCCACAGAACCTAAGCTTCTTGGCTGACCGGGTTTCTCACTGACTGCCGCTTCCTCTGCTAATTTCTTCCTGAGCCTCTGGATGCTCCCTCTTTCCTCAGGACAACTCTGCCACCGCTCCCAGTACCCTCTAAACGTGAAGATACACCTGTCTACTTCGGAAAATATTTCTCAGTGACAAGTAAAAAAACTTCTCCCAATCTTTCTGGTAGACTTTTCACCTTCGAGTTCGACAACGCCACACGATACACTCAGTAAGCCTATGTGCTATAAACCACACTAGCACATGTGCGTGCTTGTACTTACTGATTGGGGGTGCCAGGAGGTGAGCGCGTGGGCAGACTCTGGGTCTCCAGACGCTCGTCCGACAGGGAGTTCCTGCTCACCGTTTCCCAGTCCATCCCGCTCATCAGCTTCCTTGCCAGGGGTTTACTGGGAGACCTGCAAGAAAAGAGCAGGGGTCTACAAATGTACCAGAGATCTGGTTCTTTCCACTCAAATAGTCAATGGCTAAATTGAGTGATTATGCTAAATTGCCGTAGATGACCCAGTGCTCTTGACACTTCGTGTTTCTACCATATTAACTAGACAGACATGGAAAATCTATAGGATCGTAGCCCTCCAAGAACAAGGTTGCCAACCGTTGGTATGGAGTCAGCCAATTTATAATCTCTCTAACAGAACACCACTAAAAGATATGGATATTCAGAAATGACACATCAATTAAGAGTCTCAAGGCCAGATCTTTGATACCAAGATCCACCAATGCGCAGCCTTGGCCTTATAAGTTTCATTATGACCTTGACCTTGATCTTGGAGATAGTGGTCTTGGCTCAATCAAAGCAAAAAAAAGCTTGACTAGGGATTAGCCTGTTCAGTACAGGACTCGGATCTTATTTCATTCAGTCTTTACCCCCTGAACAATGAATGCCTACTAAACGTCAGGATCCGGCTACGGGTCAACTTACAAATTGTTAGTTTTGAAATAATTCAAAAGAAAGGCACCCATGACATATTAAAGGCATTTAAAAAATTGTGACTCAGGAGTCCAGCCTGCAGTTAATGTGGAAGAGTCACGGTCCAGAGTCAGTGTCTGTCAGCTTCACAGACATTCCCACATAAACAATGTTTAAAGTTCTGAAGGATCTACCACAATGATTATTAGTTTTACACAATTAAATCAACATCAGCAAAAAAGTTCCATTGGACAGAAGTTCCTTCTGTTTTTCTTAAGGATGTGGGAGAAGGTCTTTTAAATAATAAAAGTGCAATAGTCAGAAATAGCTCCAGAATATTACATGCAGTCATATTTTTCCATGAGAATGGGGCCTTGAACAACAAGCAACTATTTTAGAGCAGTTACGCTGTGAATTTCTCAGATAAACAGAGCCAATAAACAGAGCTTCCTTAACATAAATAAGCAAAACTGAACAACCCCCCTTTTTAGCCATGCTAAACTCCAAAACGACTGAAGGCTACAACAAGATTCCACCCCAGCACTTAATCAGACATGATCTTTAATACAAAAGGACAACGCAGAAGCGAGCCAAATGAAAGGTGTCTGATGTCAGGGCACTTCTCTGAATGATGCAAACCCCAGCTGCATGTTCTTTTTTTTGCACCCAAGGTGGAGCGTCGACTTTCAAGCAACTACTCACCATTCTGTGCAATTTTATCTAATGCAAATACAACTGAAATACTCAGGTATTCATAATTAAATATTGCTCAGCACAGGGCACACAGCTCAAAGGTTACCACTGAAGAAAACTGCCCTGCGAGGCAATGGGTTTTCCCTTAACTTCAGCGCACAATAACATGATTTCCTTCCAGCTGTCAATAGCTGTGCATTGAAGAGACGCAGAAAAGCCTTTGCATGGTTTAACCCCCAATAAAGATCTGCCTGTCCATTGACAGATAGGAACTTGCTCAAATCAAATTACACATGTACAGAAATGCTAAAGAGGACGCAGAAACTCAACCCATTATTCAGCGAGCGCAAGTGAAGCGATCACGGCCGACTCTGGTACAGAACCCCCGCCACACACACGCACGCACACACCAATACATTACCCCTCACTAGATTCCCCACGTGGCGGCTTCCTCGAGCCGAGCTCTGTGATGGAGTGAAAAGCAGGATACCTGTTGAAGGCATGCTGCGAGTGTGCTGGGCTCAAGACCGATTCAGAGTGACTCCGCTCTCCACGGAGGGGGAGGAGGGAGCGTTTTAACAGCGCTCGAGCTGCCAGTCCCCGCCCTTTGATATCAGCCAGCGCTTCCTGTGTAAATCGAGTAGCTTTCTCAGAAGGGCTGACCACACCGCACTGCTGGGTGCTCGCCTGCCTACGCAACAGAGCTTGCCAACCGATTGGTCGGAGTGAGGCCAGGCTGCTATCAAACCCAGCCACACACTAGCTGCAAAGCCGACCAGAGGGGTCCCAAGTTTGCACCTTTGAGATTGCCATCATGCAATAGTGGAGATTTGCGTCAGCAGCTTTTGCACGTATGCCAAAGGGGTGCTTTCATATTTTGTACGGAACACACAGGCCATTTCCCACAGTACTTTACCTGGCGAATACCCTGTCCTTGATCCCTTTGTCCTTGCCATATTGTACAGATTGTACTTCTGTCCTTCCGCTGCAAGAGAGAAAATGTTTTATCCAGAGCCCAGCAGGTATCAACCCCTCTGCAGCTGTATTTCCGAAACTGAAGTCCAGAAATTTCAGTTGAAGAAAGTTTTAAACATTATTCACCTCAGTAACACTTAAGGATCTATAACAAAACACTTTGTTGCAACAACAAATCTGCCATTTAAACCTCATCCCCTTTGAAATAAGGTTAATATTCTCAGCACAGAGCATAAATAGGAAAGCTACAGGGCCAACAGAGTGGCTGCACCTTGTTTCGGTCTCTGCCTGCCTGCCTCCTCATCCTCATCCATACATCCATTATTACTGGGGAGGGCCATTAAAGGCATACGATACAAATCAAAGCGGTGACGTTTTTTTTCCACGCGTAGCAAGTCGGACTAGGGTGGCTTACGCACTGCGACCGCGTTGCAAGCGCAGACGGCCAACCCACCAGTAGCGGAACTTTGAGCCCAGGGTGAAGTAATGTGCAAAAAAGTTCTTGTGCGGGGGCAGGGGCCGGTCCAGTCGGAAGAAGGTGTGGTGTTCCACGCAGGCCTTCCACAGGTTCTTACAGGCCCGATAGTTGACCATGTTAAACCCCAGGAGAGTCTCGCGGGTCTCATTCTTGGGAACAGAACGGGGTGAGAGAGAGCGAGAGAGAGAATTGCAAAAATAAATAAATAAATAAGATTGAGTACACTTACATTTAAAAGAGGGCAACCTCCCCAGTTGTCAGACTCAATCCCATTTTTCGGCTTTACGAGAAGCTAAGCTCTGCTGCCGGAGGGAACTTACTCAGCAGGTTTGGGTTACACCAAATGGTGCCATTTGGGTATGAATTATAAATCACGACGCTATTGAATCGTGCTTTTAGTACAACTGCTCTAAAAGTCTGCCATACATTATTGAGCCAAATGTTTTCCTGCCTTTCGCGCCAAGCTGTCAAAGTCCCGAGCATTTGGGCCTGTGGTGCTCGCGATTTAGTTTCAGATGGCACCCGGGACAGCACACACAAAGTACACGATTCGTTTTTCTATAATTAATACCCAGTTGGTTATGCCACTAATTGTATGCAGCAATAACAGGCACAGTTTCAAATGAACAAAACATCGGGTTTGTTTCCACGCCGTACCAGCGATATCCTCTTTGCTGCAGAGTGCTGGTAGCGCTCAGAGTGAATCACCAGTTTGCGTTGACACGGACGACTGCCGGTATATGGACATTAATGGTTGTGATGTTTCGACAAAACAGGAATAGCTCGGGTGCTGGACGCCGTGCTAAAGATTAATCCATAACGATGTCATAATCCAGCTGCCCCTCCCACTCACTGAAACCCACCATAAGGGTCGATGTAGGCATTACAGGACCTCGGGCCTGGGTACAGAATAACTCGAGTCCATTTGGCCGCCAAAACCCACCCCTCAAACTCCCATGTGGACGGCGGAAGGGTCACCCTAAAAACTCCCATTCAAGATTTTGCAATTCATGAACGCTTACCATTTCTCTTCTGAGCTGAATAAAAAACTGTTTACATTTAAAAGATATCTTCACAATCTTCAACCTGGGGAAAAACAAAAACAAAAAAACATGACACAATCGTAGACCATCTTCAGTTCTAAGAAAATGAAAGCTCAGTTCTCAAAGCCATTAATGATGTATAAATGTCTAGTGACCCATTTTACACAACTGTCCCCCCACAGCATGACTCAGAGATATGCTAAATTTATCATATGCTTTTAAAACTGGAACGACAGCAGTTACAAATGCTCTTTGTCACGGAACACTACTGTTTTAATCATAAAGGAAGGAAGTTCATAATGTACTGACCTACGGATATTAAAGTTTCTGCACTCTAATTGATTAAAGTGTTTAAATCGTAGGGAGAGACGGTGAATTAACAAATAAAAGACCCAATAATAATCAATGCTGTCATATACTGGAGTCGTTCATCAGTAATAATCGCCCGCATTTGCTACACTGAATTTAGCCACTCTGGAAATGTGCCGTGGCCAATTTAAAGGCAAGTCACCGTAAGACCACAAGGTTTCTAAGAATTGGGGTGTGAGTAGACAGGAACTGGGGGGGGTTACTTGGATTCACATTCAGGACTCGGGTTTCACTACAGATGTAGCCCCTGGTTGTTACACAGATCGGCAGAACTGATTTTGGCTTAAGACAGAGCAAACTCTGGTACACTGAACAATGGAAAACATGTCGCGGTACAGCTGACAGGCCATATAATACATCTACAGAGCAATATCATCGATAACATCAAGCTTAAAGGGAAGCTGAACGCTGCCAGCTCTCGCACTTCGGTGCAGGCTTGTTAAAGCACTAGGAGAGCTGAGAGGCACAGGAAACATTTAATAACCCAACACATGGACACACAAATCTCAGAGTGCATGGCTTCTGGGGCTATGGCGTAAGCAGCAAGCCATGGCTCCTATTCAGTTCTGTGTGAATAAAACATACCGTTCATGCTGGTTCTATTCAGGGGTTCACTAAAGACCAGCAATTTCGGGTGCCCCGTAGTATGGACACTCTCTCAGCTCACGCAACACCTGGTTCAATATTGCCTAAATCTACTTGGCTTAAAACCACTGGATCAAACCACCAAATAAACTCACCACAGAAAGCAGTTGATTCGTACCCTGTTCTTATAAATGACAATCCCTGCAGACATCACTCCAATTAAAATCTCAGTGTTACTTTGATCCTGAAACAAAAAGAAAAGGAACTGGTGGGAAAGCCCAGGGTTAAGATTATAACAGCCGTGACATTGAGCAGAGCTTTGTAGAGTGCCTCAGGGATAACTGTGTACCATCACCACTGCGGGTGGGATAAGATTATCTGACTGGTGAAAAGGAAGTGGATATTAACCTGAAATAAATACCATTACTTTCTCATTTTGAGAAAAAAAAAATTGATTTACTATAGCGTCTACTGAATCAGTTTAACTGGAGAAACGTAAGGTTTTGTAGACTCAATAATAAAAACTAAGTAAATCAATAATGCAGCTTTTTCAAAGCACTAGATTGTATTATAGATTCTGACAAAGTGGGTTCTACTATAAATCAAGCAGCCTTTCTTTGGCATAGATGGGGGAGGGGCAGCAGTGAACAAATTACATCTATATGTCCATTTCTTGGTCATATGACCATCTAAACAGCTTTTAATTTTGTACTGCTGTGTATGAAAAAAATACTTCATAATCATATAAATAAAGGTTACGACTGCTGGTGAAATGCAGACTATGACAGACCTTTTGACACAGGGATGTACTTCTGTTAATATTTACATGTTAGGCTCAGAATATGTTTACATTGACATAACATGAACATTGTAAGATTTCGTAAAGATAGGTTGACCAACCTATTCGGTACGGCAATCTGTGTTCCTGTCAGGGATGATTTCAATAGCTATACCACTAAAGCCTGGTCATTCCAGATTTTCAGTCAAAGAAAATCTTCATTTTCTGCACATAGGTCAGTGTCGCATTTACTTAGAAGTGCAGTTCTATGAAACAAAAACATTTACATTTACACAGTCACTCAGCAAATCTCCACTGGAAACGTTCTCCATTTCTGTCCGGTTACTGTGAGCAATGCTGACACAGGGGAATGCTTTGTGCGGGACTGGACAAACACTCACCCTTGCGTAGTGCAACTCCACTCCGTAAAGCTCCAGCGTCCGCGCCGCGTTAAGGTAATTAAACTCCGACTGGGCGGGAGATAGTCCACTGCAGAGGGAGAAGAGGAGGGGCTTCAGCTCGTGGTGGCGAGGGAGAACCAAAGCACACCCACAGCGCTGCCAGACTCTCGAAAACAACAACTGGACAAGTCGCTGTTCTGCAGAATAATCCGCTAAAATGGTGTGCGGTGACTAGGTACTTCAACGTGCTTATGAAGTGTGTATAGCAGCACCTCATTATACACGTTCAGCCAAAAAAACGAAACAAACAAACACCACTTTACATCAATTACTGCGAACAAAACGCGTTTTTTTTTGTTTGTTTTTTTGTTAACCCCTACGTTAGTAACTGGTGCCGCTCAGGCCCTTTAAGTGAAAGCGCGAGTAATGAGCAGCAACCCTTACGTGTGCTGCTGATGCTGTTTGGTGACCTCTTTCTCGAAATCCTGCGGCGGGTTTGGGATGAAACGGTATTCAGCGAGGTAGCCAGGCAAGTGCTCCGACTGGCTGTAGTCGCCCAGTTCAGCTGCAACAAAAAGAGGTTGACACGTGACGCGCTGGGCCCAACGGGTCCCGAGAGTCCAGGTTGGCCTGGCCGGGCTGCACAAAAAAACTAAACCATTTTGCCTTCAGAGTGTGGATCATCTGCCATTTGTGAAAACATGTCTAGAAAGATGCGTTTTCAAATGGATACAAGCTATGGATATGATACAAAATCAATAAAGATTACATTTGATATAAATTTTATTTATGAATGATTTTATTGTTTTAGTTGTCGATTCATTTTTTCATGTTTCAAAAAAGACATGAATACAAGTCAGATACCACATTTATATGCAAGACTTACATAAGCAAGATGTTCACATGAAAGTTAAATTCAATATTCTACTAATTGATGTAAACGTTCTGCAAAGGGACGGCAAATTCCACAATAAAGCAGATAATCGAAACCGTGCCAACTGTGGGAAAACTTTTAGAAACAGCAGCGTGATTTGAGAGAATCCCATCATATCAACCCGTTATTCTCTGCAGAAGACACAGGCATGCAGACGCATTCAGAATAACAACTTGCGTGTAAATGTGTATATCTGCGTGAATATTAGCTTGTGTGTCAACAC
>JAOVYW010002804.1:0-14700 GCA_025775045.1 Hiodon tergisus
AGGTTTCATAATGGACACTGCTCATTTTCCGCCACATTAAAACACACCCCCCCCCCCGCTTGTTGCTTTCTGTTCCACTACCTTTTATGAAATATGGCCTCATTTTTTTTACCTTGCTGTGAGAGTATTTTAAAATGTAGAATGCATCATTACATAGAGATTTCGGAACCTTTTCATGCGACAGCTTTATAAACCAAGCACGTTCCTTGAGAAGAAATATTTTCAACGTGCAGCTTATACATTTTACATTTCACTTTCTCAGACAAGGTTCCTGCAGGTGAAGGATGTGGAGAAATAATTCTGTTTAATGACTCTTCGCAGTCATAAACACTGACTTTTTAACGATCTGGATTTAAGTGTTATTGTTATTGTTATAATTGGTGTATTTCCAGCAACAGCAAAAAACTTTCAGTGGCCACTAAACTAATATGATCATTTTGATTCAAATTATTAAAAATCTGAAAATGTGTGTGGATGTGCTGCTGATGCATCATTTTTTCCCTCTGCTCCTAAGCAACACAAACGGAGCAAAAAAATTTGGTAAATAATTAGGTGCATGCTCGCAAAGTACTGGGCTCCTTTCTTTGCGGAATCAGAATGGCCAACTGCAGCCTAGCAATGCTTGATTCCCTGCGTGACAGTTTTAAGGATATTAAGGACATTATTACAAGTAACATTACTGGCTAAATGTGTTGACACGCTAACCTGTGTGGCATGCAAATAATTAGAATCACATGACATGTTCCCCAAACTGTTTCACTGTATGCTGTTTCACAATATTTACTGTATTCTGTATTATACAATACAACAATGTTTTTTTAAAATTAATAACCCGTTTAATGAACTACTGTGTTTTTGCTGTTTGTAGTTTTGTAGCCAAATTAAAGGTGGAAACAAGCCAACCGTTTCCCTGTGTCTGGCTACTCCCGAAATGGGCGCGCCATCGTGTGAAAATTTTATTCTTATAATGTTCTTGAGACAATGTGTTTAGGGTGGACTCCTACCATTAAATGCAAGTGGTTTTTCTTTCTTTTTTCTCCCCTCCCTTAAAGTGAACATCGCAGGATGATTGCTGGTGTCCACAGGCAAGCGACGCTTATGTTGGAGTTCTTGAAGCCCATTTTCACGTTCCTGCTGTTTGGGGGGGCCGCTTTATGCTACAATGGCCTGCCAGACTGCTCAGGTCATGCGTCGTTACTACTTTAAGTGTTTATGATGCAGTTTGATCATCACTCAGTCTGGAGACCAGTCATATATTTTTAAAGTCGAGTGGAGGATTTAGCGCATGTTTACAATGGCAACTGAAAACTGTATATTACAAATGATTAAAAATGTAGTGTGTGTAATAATTTATGGGTAAAATGGTCTCTTTAACTAGGAAATGTAAGTCCTCAGATTATTTTTGATTTCCCGTAATGTTTAAGCTCTCCCTTCTGTTGTCGGGTTATCAGACGTTATATAAACCGTCCATAAAAACTGAATGGCGGGTGATACATGGTTATATTAACCCTGTTCCTTAGTGCGTGTCTTTACATGGCACCCATTCACAGCTCCCCCTTATTCCCTTATTACCGCCACTCTTATTATAACAACAACAAACTTCTGATGTCATTTCTCTGGTAATGGCATTTGGGCTTCGTTTAATTGCCTTGGCATTTTAATCACTGAGGGAATAAACACGCTGAATTTTGACAGATGTGACATGGGCTCCCCCAACTGTGCAGCAAAGCAGTGCGTAAGGGAATCGTTGTTGGGCCATTGTTCCCTGTTCATCTGACTCACCACAGCGTGGCTGTCTGTCCTTCAATTTGGCCCTCTTCAGAAGCTCAGCCTCCATCATGGATAAATATATACCGTACAGAGGTGGCTGTCCGAGTTTAGGCAAATGGCACTTTCCTACTCTCTCCGTGTTAGACTCTGCTTCTCTGTCTTTTGAAGGGTTCTGCCGACTGTAGTAGGAAAATTAAAAGCTATTGTCTGGTCAAACGAGATGACAATGGCATCTGGCCATTACTCCCATTAGGGCATTTTCTGTGGTCGCCTCTACACCAGGAAACCATCTTAATGTTCAGAAGAGTAGGATTACGTTTAAAATATATATATATTTTAATTTTATTTTTTATCCTGAGTAATAATAACAAATAGGTTGTGCTTATATTTCTTTACCATAGATTCTGTATTTCTGGATGGGCTGTAATCTTCTTAGCCTGTTTTGCTGGATGGTGTTATTAGTATAACCCAATTTGGGTATTAAAGATTGAATTTATTGGATTTTATTAGCACATTTTCTCCCTCCGAGTACAGGGCTAGACAGTAGCCATGTGTCTAGTGTGGAGATCTGGTAGACTAGATTGATTAATGGGCACTAGCCCCAGCTTGACAGCAGTGCTTGACCATAAACAGGCAGTGTGAGAAAGCTATTCGATAGACAGGCGGTGTGTCTCTGTGAGCTTTCCTGTAATCGTTCTGCAGATGAATCTGACTGAAGCTGACCGTCCTCGGTCACTGGTCCAAGTCGGAAGTCCCCAGACTGCCTGGCACAATCCAGCTAACTGAGTTTCCCACTCGTTAGTGGTTCTCGGGCACTGCGATTTGTTTGTTTGCAGCTGTTCCGACGTTTCCTCAGCATGGGAAGAGGCTTTCATAATGGCACAGCTGTTTTCTCCATAGCATACTCGAGCTTCAGGTAGAATGTCTACTATTGACCACAAACAGGGGCTCTAGCAAATTTGAACCCACACTGGTTTTATGGTGCAGGCATGTGATTGGTTCTGGTTATGGCTCACACAGACCACATTGGACCAACACAATGGGACTTGAACAAATGGACAAATTGGTGGTCAAATGCAAATTAAACCATTCCTTGAAGGTTGTGACAGTGCTGATTTAGGAGGCCGTTTCCTGCTGTGCAGTGCTGACAGGCGTTAACAAGAACAATTAGCTTAATTCCATTAACCTACCTCCAGGGAAGATTTGGCCAACTTTGTACCATTTAAGTTCTGAAAGGGTCGCTGTATCTGCAATGGGGAAAACCTTGAATTTCTGCATCAGTCAAATTAAGTAATTATGATGATGATGATGAAGATGTAGATGTAGATAATGATAGTAAAACCAGTTTTTCATTAGTATTCATCTTTTTTTGCCAATGTTCCCTGAGTGCATTTTAATTTCCCCAGCGATTAGACGAATTGTGTGGCGATGTGAAATCATTTTGCGGTGATGTTAAAGCCAGGTCTAAAGCTGAAAGCTAATGGAATAGGATGTGTGACAGTGGCCCTCCGTCCTCCGACTTGTAAACAGGAGGGAATTGGTTTGGAGGGTAAATCTTTCTTCCTCTTCACCTGCTGTAACATTGTGTCCACTTAGCCAGCACAGCATGTGGACAGAAAGAGAGACTACGCCACTTATAGTGGTGGTGCCGCAGACAAAGGTGCGTTTCAGTGTGTAGGCAAGGTGGTGGGGGGTGCTGACTCTGGTGATTGGGGGTAGGACCATTTTAATAACATTGTGGTATCATGAACTTATATCTTACCAAATGTTATGCTGAAGAACCAAAGCATAAGTCAATGTGAGTTGCAGTTGCCGAGAAGGAGAATTTTGAACTTTAATATGTCCATTTTATATATATATATATATATATATATATATACACACATATATATGACAGACGGCCACGATGCTGCAAACCAGTGGGAGCCAAGATCAACCCAAGCCATTGGGATTAGTCCTTGCCTTGTGCTGGGCTCTGCACACTACCTCTTGGGAATTCCAACAACCGTAAACCCGTGCATCTGAGCACCGTTTGAGCATTCCGCCTGGAAGTTCTCATCTTCTCAGTTCTTCATATCTGCTAATGCTTAGTCACTTGTTATGTGACAACCGTAATTACAATTAGTGATGGATTACATTTCCCTTCCTTAATTAAATTTAGTTTTTCCCCCCCAGAGTTGTGCCGTGATAAG
Source organism: Hiodon tergisus (assembly GCA_025775045.1). NCBI lineage: Eukaryota > Metazoa > Chordata > Actinopteri > Hiodontiformes > Hiodontidae > Hiodon > Hiodon tergisus. Next base: position 3,963 of record JAOVYW010002804.1, read on the forward strand.
TGCTTTCTGACAATTCATAAGTAGAGGTCGCCAACTAAATAATATTAATAATAGCAGATTCATTTTTTTTAATAATTGACACTTGTAGCCACAAGTTTGAATTCCTTAATTAAGGACTTTAATAAACTCACCGGCCACTTTATTAGGTACGCCTCTTAAACTGCAATGTACTGCCAAAATCGAATCAGCCAATCACGTGGCAGCACTTTGGGCCCCTAAGTACCAATTGAGCCACAGCCTACCTGAGTATTGTTGCTGACCATGTCCATCCCTTTATGACCACAGTGTAGCCATCTTCTAATGGCTACTTCCAGCAGGATAACGCGCCGTCACAAAGCTCACATCATCTCAAACTGGTTTCTTGAACATGACAACGAGTTCACTGTACTCAAACGGCCTCCACAGTCACAAGATCTCAATCCAATAGAGCACCTTTGGGATGTGGTGGAACGGGATGTTCACCTCATGGATATGCATCAGACAAATCTGCAGCAATGGTGTGATACTACCTTGTTGAATCTATGCCGGTAAGAATTAAGGCAGTTCTGAAGGCAAAAGGGGGTCCAACCCGGTACTAGCTAGGTGTACCTAATAAAGTGGCCGGTGAGTGTGTATCGTTACTTATCGCTGGGAACAGCCGATTAAACTGTCTAAGTATCAGAATAAAACTTGACTTATTAGCTCTAATGGCTTTGGATATAATACATGTAAATGTAAACACTGGCTTAACCATTCAAGTTTGAACTTGGACAAAATACAAATCTAGAGATTTATGTAAAATTGATTATTAATTCCCCGGGATAAATGAGGATTACGTCATTGCTTTTATACCCTAGCTTGCTTGACTCTTGCACTCAGTGGGAGTTGACTTTATTGGCTGCTTTTGGGGGCTGGTTTGTCGTCAAGAAATAGAAACGCTCCAGAACAAGGGCCCTGTATTCATGGTTTCTAATGGCCTCTGAACTCACTGAATAACCAGCCGTGATTGAGCTCTGCTCTTTGTTGCACCATCTGATTGCTGGTTAATTGAGGGACCCTTGTTAGATAATTACAGCCTTTCCGTTCCTGCGTGTGATGTGTCCTTTCATTGCCTTCTACTGTCCTGCACAATGAACGACGTATGCTAACATTCTGCTTCCATTTACTCCTGCCTGTTTGTGCTGACTGGGGGTAAAACACCATGGCGTATAGTGCCGTCACAGCTCGATTTTTGCGTCCGCACATGGCTCCTCGCAATTCAATCATACAAGGATTTATCCTCACCGCAGGAACACCCACCCACAGTATCAACGCACACACATTCACACGCAGTTCAGTCCCGTGCGGCCGTGATTCCGTACGTGTTCTGAATGCTCGGACACTCTTTGCTTTGAGGTTGAAGTATTTCATGCAGCGTCTTGTAAAGTGGTGTTGGAGTCCTGGAAATGGAGGCGTGTGTACATCCCCTAGGTCAGATCAAGAGCTCCTCATGGGAATGATTGTGGGCACCCTGTTTGTTAGATGGCCTGAGTGGGGTCTTTGTGAATCTTCCTGGGCACTTCAGTTAGACACAGGCCTGAGCATCACAAGGACGGCTGCTGCAGCCGTTTTAAATGCAGCCCTGTTGGTGGCCGTTGTAATGAATCCGGAAAGGTGGGACCTTCAATAACCAGTGGAGCAGGGTTTTTCTGCTGGAGGGCAGCCTCTCCTGCATACACACACACACACACACACACGGCTCATTCACACACCGCACACCGCTCATCTCCGTCAGGTGATTTACAGCGTCGGTGGAGGATGTGACTGGGTCTGTTGTGAGGAGATATGGGAACTGTCCTTGCTGCGTCCCCAGAGAGACTGGGAGTGGAAGAGAATAGTGGAGCCAGGCAATGAAGCCTTGCTAAGGGGAATGTGTAGTAGAGACCTTGGAAATAGAATCAACATATTTTTAGATGACTTTGTTATTTAAAGCTTGACTTTTGCATTGATTCAAGACTTTAAATGCAGTGATTCTGCTCATCGGGGTGTATTCAGATCTCACTCCTGATAATCTCTAATGACGTTGATTTTCTCACAGATGTGAGTTATTTATGAGTAATAGTTTTGAGACCCTGGATGCTGGTAGACAGTATTGGCTAATTGGAAATTAATGTAGTTTGGGATTCGTGGGTACTTTGGGTCTCTTCACTGTGAACTGTAAACTGGTGCTGCTACAAATCAAATAACGAGACTAAGAACTCCCCAAAACATTGGGAATCCTTAATTAGTTGCATCGTAGACAATGAGACAAGGTGGCTTCAGGTCTGCGTTTTATTTTATTTTATTTTTATCCTGTTGGTCAATTTACCTGCTGTTTATTTTGTGAAACACAGATATTTTGTATTTTCTTCCAAAACAAACAAATTCCTCCATGTGTATTAAAATTGTTATAATAACCTTAACCCCACCTGAAAATCCAAACTGCGGGTAGTACCTGGCACAGGTTTATTTTGTACTTGGACCATATACACTTATAACACGGACATAATTTTCCCACCGTTTATCAGCGGCACCCTTCCAGAATTCTGCAGTGTGCTTTTCTGCTCCGATTCTGCTCCGATTCTGCTCCGATTCTGCTGGCTACTTGCTGTGGTGCTGTGATTGATTTCAGAAGAGGATTGCGATGATTCCTCAGTCCATAATGAAACTGATCTCGTAAATCAAATGGCTTCTCATTCTGATTTAAACAGTGTTTAATCCAGACTGATCACTCCTGGGCACACAGGGTAGTGTGGGAAAATTAGTGGCCTTGCGTCAAGCAGAACGGAGACAATGATTATTTAAAAATATTATTAGGAACATAAATGGTCTCCAATCCAGTCTTATCTTGGTTCACCACCCCCATTCAGCGCAGAAATTGATCCTTTAATTTAAACAAACATCTACTCATCTACAGGGACCCGAGTGCAGCAAATAAAAGTTAAATTGCATGCCGAAAGGGTGGTTCTGCTGTAATGGGCCTTGACAGTCTGGTCGGGTATTTGAGCAGCAACTTAAGGTTTGAGCCTGAGTTAAGTCCTGTGCTGTATAAATGCAGGGAGAAAGGTGGAGGCAAGGTCACACGGCTGCCTGTAGCTGTGCGTTCTGGTGTAGCAAGCTAGCGGTGTGGGGGAAACGACAGTGTGGGTCTTCTGGGATGCACACACGCACGCACACACACGCACACGCACACACAAACATGCACACCGACGTACGCGCACACACACATGCACACGCACACATGCACACGTGCACACACACAAACACGCACACTGACGTACGCACACACACATGCACACAGACGTACGCACACGCACACACACACAAACACGCACACAGACGTACGCACACACACACACACATGCACACAAATCTACGCACACAGACGCACACAGACGCACGCGCGCACACAGATGTACGCGCACACACACACGCACACCGACTATCACACACTCTCACTGAAATACATAGTCACTTGTGTTTCACAGGCTTTTAAGCCCTTTTACATTCTGCCTGGACACTGACATCCAACTGGTTTGCAAGTATAGAAAAATAAATTATAGAAGGTGCAAATAATTTTGTGATTGGCAGTGCCTGGAGTGGGAGCTGTGTGCAGGGAACCAAGGAGGTGTAGTGCTGACATCAGGTAGCCGGCGCATAACACTGTCATGCAGATAGGGCCACACAGAGGACCATTTTAACCTGTTTCTACAGCATCCAGCCATTAATAAATAAATGTGTTTATAGCACACCGGGCCATTGCCAGTCTGCAAATGTTTATACACAGGGAGTCAGAGGGCTTACCCTTTTTATTTGGCTTTACATTTTATTAAATTTTTATAAAATTGTTTTTTTTTAATATAAATTTGGAATTGTCCATTATTTTTGGGACATTTCTACTTTATGCTAATGGCTCGTCGCTACGTCTCTCTGTCCCACATGCGGGGAAGTGCGACTGGGCTGCTCCAAAGCTCGTTGCCTTCAAGCCAGCTGTCTCTTCTCCACACTGCGGGCTACGCGGGCTACACGACCTGCAAAAGCCGTTCCACGCCAATCGGAGAGACGCGTTCCTCTCCACGGCTCTGCCAGCCTGCAGGCCCCCATGGAGCTGGGAGGAGATAGCCGCGGGTCCAGAGACAATCTGACCATTTAAACGAAAAAACAGGAACAAATGCAACCAGCTTTTAACTAACAAAAATGACAGCGCAGACACCAGAACCAAACCGCGACAGACACCAGAACCAAACCGCAACAGACACCAAATGTGGACTTCTCAGCCTAAATTGATGGACTGCTAGCTGAAACCAAAATGCTTAAATGTTTTTTTATTGCATAAAGGAAAATCAAGCTGTGTTATGTAAATAAATATTAAATCCAAGTACAAGACCCTAGAAGCTGTTTGGCAAGGATAAGCGATGCTTGAATAAAATATCCAAAAGGAATAAAAAGGCCAGCTCTAAATTGAACTGGCAGGACGCTGAGGTGTCGTTGCCCATCCATCAACAGTGCAAAGGTCTTTCTGGGAATCGGGCTTTAAGGGAGGTGCCGCCATAATGAATCATTTCAGTGAAAATAAGTAGTAAAAGGGAAAAAATATGCCCCACAAAGAATTTACTATTAAACAACGGCTAAAGTAGACCTATAAAGGGCCTTGCTTGGAGCCAACAATTAAGTATGGAGGAGGTTGAATTGATCTGTGTCCTCGAGTGGTGTTAGAAAGTTTATGATGTACTTTTTCGCTACACCGTAGACAAGTGTGATCGCCTTTACGTTTATCGTTGATAAGGAGTTTGAGCTTTGAGATAAGGAGGATCAAGTGGATCGAAACTAATCGTACCTTACGAGTCTATTTGATTTGAATGTTTTTCAAAACGTTTTTTAACCAGCTGCTCCCTCCCAGGTGAGAACACGATGGACAACTTTCAGTTTCCTTATGCGTCAAAGCAGAAAAACACAAAAAGTCCTGGACTTTTGCACTGCAGTCCCACACAGGGAGCTCTAGACCTGTTACAAGTAGAGTGTTTGGACCCCCTTATCCTCTGTCAATACCCAGGATGTTTTTCAAAGAGCCTAATTAACAATTGTGGTGATGAGGATGTAATTTTAGCTTGTAGATACTTGACAGTGAGGGTTTAATTATTTCAGCTCTTTGGCATTATTTCAAATTTCTTTATAGTTTGAGCGGAAGCTGGAAAATCATTTAAAAAAATCATTAAAATGTCTGACCTTGATATCCAACTAGTGCCGGTAGCTATCATCGTAAATAAATAAATGTCCCATATTATACAAAAAGGTGGCTTCTCTTTACGGACTGAGATTTGGCACACACAGCGCCCTGCGGTTCACACCTAGTCGTGAGTTGTGAGTCTCCAGTGGGCTTCACGTTGGCAGACAGAGTGCCACTCTGTCTAAATCCACATCAAGGCCCCTGGCATTTCTGATGGTGACAGTGCCTAGCGTTATTACGGGTGAGAGAGGTGCGTAGATGTGTAGGGTATTACCGCAATATGAAAGATAGGGTAAGGTATGAATTATCGTACTACAATTTGAGAGGATCTGTGGTTCTGGGAGAGAGATCTCCCTCTGTCGCTGTTGAATGACTTCTATATGGGTCATTGCCAGGAAAAAAATATATAGTAATATTCAATGGATCAAGTACATTTGACTGACTTGTTTTGTAAAATAAAATTCTCCAGCAAAACGGTCGCTCAAGCAGTCTGGCCAGCGGTTCTTTGGCCCCTCCGGAATATATTTTTGCAGTGTGCATGCCCTCTATCCTCATGTTTGCCTCAGGGACTCAGAGGCCAATCCCTCCATCTCTCTCACTCTCATTTGCATGAGTTTTTCCTTTACTCCATATTGTGAAATTTGCATAAACAAGGCAGCAGTAGGAAGAGACCCGTGTAGTGCAGTGACAGATAATGTATCCTGCTTCGGTCTGTGTAGGATTCAAATCGCCGGTCCAGAATACCCATGCTTTTTAAATTGACGAGATACCTAAACTCACGTGTGGGGTGGGGGGTTTTAAATCGCCAATTCTTAATGATTGAATCGGCCGTGTGTTCCAAATGCAGCCCACTTCACGCAACACTGAGTTAACTGTAGCTATATTGTTGGTGGGAGGGGGATTAATATGGGTCAGGCTGCACTCGAAAGACCTCTTCAGTCATCCCTGCTCTCTGCTCTTTCTCTCCCCCAGACCCCTCCAAAGCTGAAGGTTTGGTTTCCCTTCAAAAACCCGTCAAAGACATGGCGTCATTATTTGAGAGAAGGGGGCTGTCAGTGAGGTATATTTGATCTCCTTTCAGCTTGTGGAGCCCGATCTCTCCTCACTCAACATCGAATATGTTTTACCCAGAAGTGTGCAAATGAAGGACCTTTCTCTGTTTTCTCTGTTGAGACCCCTAACATTACCATGTTAACATTTTAAAATGAGCCACCTATTCAAGCTTACCGAAGATTTGTCAATGGTTAGTTATTCAGGCGAGTGGGCTAACGTGAGTATTTATCAATATCTCTTTCTTATTGGCACGCTTCTTGCACATTTAATTATAATTTCCATGCATAGCATAACAAACATAAAAGAGTAATCAAGTTCTTCCGTTGGATATTTGTTTTAAAGCAGAACAATCTTATCTCTGCTAGCCTGCGTTCATTGGAGCACGTTTGTCGAGTTTGGCTATACTTCAACCCTGCAAATATAATAATTTATTTTGATTTTAAAAACCCATTGCGATGAAATAGTGGAACAAAATGGCTTTTGACGTCCTGCCATTCCAGATGTGAGTCTAGTGAATCAGCAGATACACATGTCTGTTTCCGGTGCTTTCCACAGATATACAGGAGGTTTAATATATCTCTGTATGGATGCTTCACTGTGCTACTGCCCTCGTCCGTGCCCTGAGAGAACTCTATTGGCTGTGAGCCTCAATGGTGAGTCCTATTTCAGCTTGGTGGAAGATCTTAATGTGTGGTTTTAAAAGCATGACTGCAGCCAGCCTGCACTATAAGAGGAAGGATGCTGAATTTTACATGCTACTCATTTGTATGCTGCAAGGGTGTATGGAGGTTGGGGGACGGGGGGCGGACTACTGAGTGGTGATGGTGACAGTGCATTTTCACCACCTCTTCATCTCAGTCCTCATCCGGGGCAGTGAGCTCTCAGTCCTCCTCACTGCACTTACTCGTCCCGTAGCCTCATTTTAGACGACATACTCAATCAAACGTCGGGACTCCTCTTGAATGAGTCCATTTACTTTATCCAGAGCTTCTAACAGTGGGTATCTGGGTCTCTTGGGCTACTGCTGGGGATATGTTGAGGGTTTTAATAGGTCAGAAAGTTTGTAGAACATGACACTGTGTTTAGGCAACCTTATTTAATGTTTGGCTTGTATCCGGCCTTGGTAATGCTTGTGAGTCAACGACAAAATGCATCGAACGTTTCCTGCTATAATATAAATTGTTAAAAAGGAAATTTCATAAGGATGTGTAATGGACCAATGATGCATTATTCTTGTGTTATTACAGTAGACGGCTGGATAATTTCCTAACAACTGAATAATCGGTGCAGTGATTTCAGGTTTGATAGCTCAGGTAGTTAAATGCCTACTGATGTTAACCACTGATTACTTTTAACAATCATACCGTTTAACTACGTGGATTTTTATTTCTCCCTAATGTTTATTTACTCTTTGTTTCTCACCTGTCAGTATTTCTTATTTACTACCAACACAAGAAATGCGTTTGTTGAGGGCTTTCAGCTGAAGACATCAAACGTTTGTTTCTTTTCTGTGCGGTTCTGTGACCCTGAAGGCAAAGTGAGAACCTGTCAGAACCTGTGTGAACAATGTGAGAGGAGAGAGTGGAAGGCCGTGGAGGCATTGTGGGTAGCAGAACATGGCCATTTTAGAGTAAGAGATACTTGACTTTTTCAGTGCACCCAAGTTCCTATAATTGATTATTTTTTACAGTGATGGGTCAGCGAAGGCTCCCCGAAGCACTGAGCCGTTCTGCTAATTGCATCATTGATGATAGACTGACTTCAGCTAACCAAAGCAGCATGTTTTCCACAGCTAAGTGGTCTGGTTGATCGGGATCAATCATCAATCGGAAATGGCTGGTTAGTGGTTTAGTGGTTTACTAATTCACGCGTGACTTCTGCCGGTGCATTGTTCTATGACACCTCTGCTTCTCGCCTTTCTGTGGGGATACGTTGTTAGGACAGTGGGCTGACTTTCAGTATCGCTTATCTATACAGAGCAAGGGGCGCCCTCGGTTGACACACAGAAGCAGAACATCAGTGAAGAGTGGCGATCTCTGAGTGTCTTGACTTGTTTCCTCAAGCCCCTTGGTGCAGACGGCTCTGCTGCGTCTCAGGACAGCACAAAGAAAGTGAGCAGCTTAAAGCCGCTGTTGAAAGCCGGCGAAGCATATTAAAGAGTTGATGACCTTGATTTTTCAGGAAAAAAGGGGTGGCGGAAATCACTTTGTCTGGAAACTGTCATCTTACAAGAGCTTCTTTTGATATGGGGTCCTCTCTGTAGCAGCCGGCCCGCGCCCAACGCTGTCAGCTGTGCATACCAATGAGCCAGTGGACTTTATTCAGGCGCAGGAAATCTACCCTTTTTTTTTGCTTCTGTGAAATGAACCAGCACCGTTTAGTATTTCCTTCAATTTAATTAGGAAGCTGTTAAACTTGTATTAGCACAATATTTCACACTTCAGATTAAATGTACTATGAGTCCTTGGATTTCTTTCGGGTGGAAATTTATTCTAGAAGCTTCAAACATTGTTGTTATCATTGTGATTAGTATTACTCAGAAGGGATAACTCTTGGAATGAATACTAGTGCTAGTCTGTCTGGCTGGAAAACCGGATTAGCCGCAGTCTTTGACTTGTTTGCACAATGATACTGAGCAGATTGTGTGAGTTTCACTCCTGGGATCTCCCAGATAAGGATCTTACCTGGAGAGAGCCTTCTTTTTTAAGCTATGATCCCTCCTCTCGCTTCGCCCTTCTTCAGAGTTCTGTTATCCCGTTTGGAATGTTCCCTCCCCGCTGCTGTTCTGAGACGGCAGTTTGACCCACCCCTCTGATGTCGTCACAGGACAAAAGCAGGGAAGCAATGAGGGGCAAAAGGGCCAAGACATAGGACACTTAACAACCGTTTGTCACACGGATTGACTTTACAGTCCCGCTCTCAGTGGGGGGAGAGGGAATGTGGAGAGGCATAAGCGCCTCCTTTTCGTCACCGCGAAGGCTGGTTCGCAAAGTCATTTTGAATAAGTATCAGAGGGGAACTGGAACACGTTCACGTTAGCCCCCTGTTATTTCAAGAGCTAAAGAACCATTGCCTTTTCAAACTCACTCTCCCGTCTCCCCTCCTGCTCTTGTGCAGATGGTACGCTCTGTTTAAAACAGGGCTTGTCATCCCTCAATGCACTGTGTCCTTTCAGGAGCAGCTGCTGTGAGCACATTTTTTCAGTGAGAGGACGTACTTTTTCATTTCTAAACAGCATGTAGCAACTATCTCTTATTCAGGAGAGAAAACTGAAGAGAAAAGGGGGAAACCAGAAACTGGGATTTTTATGCAGTGTTGGGGAGAGAAAAACTCAAATAGAAGGAGAAAGACTTTAAGCGTTTTCTTTTGCCGCTCCACCTGACACCATGGTACTCTGTGTGGATTCTGATTCTGTCCTCAGGGGAAGATTCTTAAAATGATGGATGACAATAACCAGCTGGCTCAGAGGATCGATGGGGCCATCCAGTCTGCCAGTCAGGAGGTGACCAACCTGCGCTCGGAGCTGTGTGCCACCAGCCGCAGACTGGCCGAGCTGGATGCCAGCAGCCCCCCCAGTGTGGAGAATAACCAGCACCACCAGCACGGTAATGAACACATAGTCTCATAGTGTTAACAGAGCAAGGTGTGTGTGTGTGTGTGTGTGTGTGTGTGTGTGTGTGTGTGTGTGTGTGTGTGTCGGTGTTTGAATTTGTGTGAGTGTGTGTGTCGGTGTTTGAATTTGTGCGTATGAGAGTGTGTTAGAGTGTGTGTGTGAATGTGAGTGTGTGTTTGTGTGTGTGAGTGCGTTTGTGTGTGAATGTGTCTGTGTGTGTGAGTGCGTTTGTGTGTGAATTTGAATGTGTGTTTGTGTGTGTGTGTGTGAGAGTGTGAGTGCGTTTGTGTGTGAATGTGAATGTGTGTTTGTGTGAGTGCATTTGTGTGTGAATGTGAGTGTGTGTGTGTGAGTGTGTGTGTGTGAGTGTGTGTGTGTGTCGGTGTTTGAATGTGTGCGTATGAGAGTGTGTGAGAGTGTGTGTGAATGTGAGTGTATGTGTGTGTGAGTGTGAGAGTGTGAGTGCGTTTGTGTGTGAGAGTATGAGTACGTTTGTGTGTGAATGTGAGTGTGCGTTTGTGTGTGAATGTGAGTGTGTGTGTGAGAGTGTGAGTACGTTTGTGTATGAATGTGAGTTTGTGTTTGTATGTGTGTGTGAGAGTGTGAGTGCGTGTGTGTGTGTGTGTGAGTGTGTGTGTGTGTGTGTGTGTATGTGAGTGCGTTTGTGTGTGAGTGAGTGTGTGTGTGTGTGAGTGTGAGTGCGTTTGTGTGTGAATGTGTTTGTGTGTGTGTGTGTGTGTGTGTGTGTGTGTGCGTGCGCGCGCGCGCGCACGTCCATCCAGGGATATATGTTCTCATACCCTTATCTCACTTACTGTACTTGAAATTGACCCCCAGTCCAGGAGAGG
>JAOVYW010002805.1:0-14700 GCA_025775045.1 Hiodon tergisus
ACACACACACACACACACACACACACACACACACACACACACACACACACACACACACAAACATTAAAATAATATCTTATCCAGTCGCCCTTTTACTTCATTTTGTGAAAACGTTGACTTCATTTGCATGTGCAAAATTCCCAGGAATGGAAAATGTAAAAAAGGGGATAAAATTTCGGAAGCAGTATTTTCGTGGAAAATATTTTGCATCAATGTTTTTCGAAACCTGAGCTAAAAGTTTTCCTAAATCTAAAGCAGTTTATTTTTATTTTTATAGTATCCCGTTTTCTCTGGCCTAAATCTTTTATGAAATAATTCTTACTAATAAAAAAGTCCTTATTGAATAAGACTTATAAATACCGCCATAGCTAGGTAGAAACCCACTGTGAAATTTATCAGTACTAATACTGGTCAGTATTCATCCATCCTTCTAATGACAAAGAAAACGTGTCATTTCAAAGCATGAGAACACAAAGGGTTCAATCAAATCACTTTTCTCATAACTCCATAACACTTTAACACACTTCTCACAGGCTCGGAGAAGGAGATTTCTGGTACATTTAACCAAGATAGCAATCTGGTCCCAGCAGTGTCATTATGACCATATGTTAAACAGTTAATAATAAATAATCGGAGGGATGATGTCGCACAAAGATGTGTACTAGATGCGGGTTGTTTCTAACAGGTTTGGACCTGCCAACGCGGTGATGAGTAGGAGTCGGATAGCAACGGCAATGCCAAACTTTCTGTAAGCATCAGGTTACTGGAGAAGTAGAGAAAAGGAGATTCTACTGAGAAAATAGTGAGAAGCATTACAGCCACTTTGTTTTTTAAGTCTGACGTCCTCACAAAGTCATTATCTCATTGTCAACTGGCTTTGAGAGTTTCGACTGGTTAAGTGTTCTGCGGTAATCAGAAGTGCGCAACATGCCCGGAAACTGAATTAGCTTGTCAGGGGCGAATTAACAGATTACTTTTGGACACGGTCACCTTTTGCTCATATGGTGCTGAGTAAGCGAATGCTGATTCCACATGTGGAAATCTTCAGCTCTCCAGTGCCTGAACTCATCGCCTGTGTCTACGTCTGCGTCGCGACCCCCCCCGCCCGCTGCCTCTGACCTTCGCCGAGGGCCGCGGAGCACATTGTCTTGCTGTTCGGTGAGTGCCGATATAGGGTCTTGATTATACCGTAGTGCAGGTTAGAATCCGGAGCAAGGTAATTTCAAGACCCTATATCGGCAAACATATCTTCTTAATAAACCCTGGGATTTATTTTCCCCTAAAATGTTGCTGACGCCGCAGTTATGGAGATTCTGCAAATGGACTAAATCCCCACTGCTCAAATGCAAATAAACCCCACCCAGCCTCCGGCATAGCCTTAGTCAGACGCTAAAAAAGATGATCCCTGTAAGATGCTTTGCTAAATCATTTTAACACATATTATTTTAAGTAGAAAAATATCATTCCTAATCCTGGCCACACAAATTTAGATTTCACGATGTATAATAACATTTTATTTCCATAATAATGCCGTTTTAAAATGACTGATGAGTAAATTTGTGCCTTTAACCATAGACTGGCTTCTCGTCTAAAAACGTTTTTATGACAGCCTATTGTTCAAAGTCTAGTCATCTTTGACATTAAGTGATAGAATTAAGTGCTCAACGTGAACAGTGTCTACAGGTTATTCCCATCATTAGTACACAGGCAACCGAGATGCTCATCTGAAGACTCTCTCTCCTGAACTGCTTCTGTAAACCCAGGAAAATAACTAGTAAGTATGTGTGTGTGTGTGTACTACAAAAAATTTTGAGGGCAGTAATGGAAAATGATGGTTTTAAAACTTGGCACTCCTTACTTGAGGCAACCAGAAATCACACCAGGGGAAATTGTATCATGACAGGAGTATTTTGTTTTGATTTGATTCCACTTGAGATGTGAAATCAATCTGAATGAATGTCTGGATGATTATTCATGTCTAAAAAATATTTTATTAAATGGACTCATGTTTCTTTGCAGGGGGATTTTTCAATGTAAGAATGAAGAGAATTACAGACCACATTCATGAAAAAAAAATTCTGATTGAGTGATCTGATTGGTTGGTTCTAACTAAATGGCAACAAACAGTATTATTCTCATTGGAAAGTAAGGAAACTAGATTAGATGGAAACTGAATAATTGGGGTATGCTGGGAAGGCAGCCAGTTGGGTGAGGCAGGAGGGTGCATCACAATGCCACATATTACGTTTATTTGGCATTTTCTGTCTGATATTTTTTGTCACCATGGCACCATGTAACATTTACTACAAAATGGCAGCATCGGGAGTTGAGAAGGACGCAGGCAGAGAGAGCTGGAATAAAGGAAAGGTTGTTTGAAGTTTATTTCTCACAACGGGCGGTGACTGCTAAATGTGCTGGCACAAGTGTAAAGATGAGAGGGTGAATGTGTGGTTCTGAAAGAATACAGGAAATGTGATGTGTATTGGTCAATTATATGCATTATCGACAGAACAGGAGAAGAAATGGTAGAACATCAGTTTACATGCAATAACATAAAGCATCTCCAATACCTAACACTATGTTCGGTCTCCAACAAACGCAGACGCTGTCTTTGACACAAGCGTAAGTACAGTTCCCATAAGACCCTCTCCATTCATTACTCGTGTACCGTCACATGGACGTACACTCTAGGACCCTAATCATAAACAACCTTGTTTGTTTCCTCACTCCCTGGGGTAGCTTAAAAGTAACCCGGATAGCCTATTGGCTGATAGAGGTCAGATACTTGCTTGAGCGGCAGTGTACTCCGCCATGTGTGTGGGGTGTCCAAATGCTTATCGGGGAGGATTCGGTGTTTCCTCGGTAGCAAGCCGGAGGTCTCTGGTTAGGGCAAAGGATCTCAGTGAACTAGTTTGGGCAGATTTCTCAGGCATGTCCAGGCATGCCTGTGAGGCTCTATCTGACCATAACCTCTGGCCCTTGTTTAAAGTTATGGATGTCCTGTTGTAATCTATGTGAAACGACTCCATAAAGTACTGTGGCTGAAGACAAAAGGTCAGCTAGATGAGATTCTGATAAACGGAGGGCAGCTGTGTGGTGTGGTGGGGAAGGTGACAGGCTTGCTGGTCCAAGTCCCAACCCAGCTGTTGTATCCTTGAGCAAGGTTAGCTTCAGGAAATATCTAGCTCTGGACAGCAAGTTGGATGCATGCAAGAAATTGTAAGCGTTAGTGGCTTTGGATACAAGCGTCTGCTGAGCAAGTGAATTGTAAACATTCCTGCATTTATAAACGATGAACACAATTGACAAAAACATGAGATAAAAAAAAAAAATTAATAAAAAATTGTATATTAGCGTTAGTGGCTTTTATTTGAGGGCAGCATTTTCAGTTCAATCCACATTGCTCAATGAACACTGAGTACATCCCTCTTTTGAATAGCAGTTTTCGAATTTTTTCTAGGTTTTATTTTTGTACATTGCAATCGTGAAAATAGAATACTATTGAGTCCTAATGCTTTTCCTTTCGGGAGGAATTACCATATAAAGATAAATAAAACATTGCGCTTCAAAATATTACTAGTCCATTTCTATTTAATATTTTAAGACGAGAAAAAAAAAGTTGTTATAAGGGGCACTTCGAGGACAACTGTTCCGTTCAAGGTCAGCTATCCGCGGGGCACGATATGAAACAAATATCCCGTTACATTTGGTATTCAAAGCCCACGCCGGGGTGATATTTTTAACTGCGGCCGGTCGCGGTCTTTCTGCTCTGATTCTTTGGAGTGGTGCTCAGTCTTTCTCGCAGGAGTACGCCGCTTGGCCCTGACCGGCGGCTTACCGGCTTGCGGGCAGGGGCGGGTGAGGAAAAACCTGTGGGAGCTGAAAGGGTTACCTGTCACCAGCGAGCCTAACGTGCCGCGAATGCTTTCATTCGCCCGCTGCCTTGTCTACGTGCTGTGTCATCCACACATCACTGTGGGCATCGAGCCTTGTTTGGCTTCACCTCAGATCTTATTGATGGTGAAGTTAATTGATTATGATTTCATTATTTACACGTCAGTGAACTTCTTTAAGAGGGAGAATGTAGAATGATCTGCTGATTCTTTTACTCTGTTTAGAATTTAGACACACAACAATGAAGAGACCTTAGGCCAGAAGATTCAAAGCTGAATAAACCACGCACGAACAAACACAAAAGAACAAGTCACAATTTTATTATTTACGACTTGCTGGAAGGTTTTGTTTAAAATGAAATATCTTATGAATATGCCCCTTTATTTTAGTTTTTCTTTTCCTTCAATAATCCTGGAATTTATCTTTGAAACATCAAAAGTTATGAAAATCTGTTTTTTTATTGTATTTTTACTAGCAATCAGTAACTAAACTGAATGGCGGTGGGTGTGGTTGCCATGGAAATGGCATGAACTTATAGTTTAATACTTTGTAAACACTCCTGCTATTGCACCAGCAGATTTTTAAATGGGCTTATGTTCATGTTGTTTCTTACTCATTTTCATAATGTTTTATTCTCAACACACGGCGTTGGTGACATGTAATTCACATTTTAGTTGTTGTGCCAAGCTTCACACACTGTGCCCCCCAAAATTATTCCACTCCCCACAGTTTGAAGATCGTTGTTCTAATAGCTCATGGTGCAATCAGAATCTAACCATCCTGCCCGACTTTGGCTCCTGCAAACCTTTTATTATCTCCTCCAGATTCAAGGATCTCCCAGACTCTCTGTTCAATTGAGATCAAACCGTCCACTTCCTCATCAGATGATTCCTTTGTAGTGTTTCTCTTAAAGAATAGTGAGCTTCTACAAGCTTTCCTGTTGCATTTCCGATTCCCCCGTTCGCTCCACTAGGATACGTGCACCTCATGTTGCTAGCTTTCACTCACTGCAGTTAGCCTAGATGGATGCTTGGTCTAAACAGTGAAACTCCAGCTGTTCCTCTTAATCCCATACTGAGGCTTACACATGTGACAAAACAAAATTCTCATTTTGATATTGATTACACTTTATTGATAATTAAACCTACTAAACCAGCAGGCAAGATAGTTACCAATAATAATGCCACAAAGAAGAAATATTTGGCTTGAAAGGGACCATCCCTTGCTAAAAAAAATACAAGAAATGTCCATTTTCTCCTTCGTATGAGCCCAAGTGCTGTAAGACCGTGCTGAAATTAAGTAAGCGAGGTTGGGCTATCTGTTTACTTTTATTTGGTGTTCTAGCATGAATAGTTAGTTCTAGTGGGACACTGAAATATGGGATGGTGGGATCCTTGAAATGAACCTCCATGCCCAAAACACCATTTATTTAAATGCAGTGCAGCCATGCCCAGGGGAGGCCGGCGCTCGTTGTCATTTATGGTAATTGTGACTCCAGTGGGTGTCCCAGGTGCTGCGACTGTCATCTGTGAAAAGTAGTTCTTCATAACCCCTGTCTCTGAATACATTTCTGATCCCCCAAGACACGTCTTTTCAGAAGGGCTGTTGCCGTTCCAGGAACCTGGAATACGGTTCTTTGCATATTAGCACTGTTGCAGTTCTCTTCCTGTCCTCACTGGACCAAGCGTGCAGAGGTGATGGATTAATTATGCAGCGAGGAAGCCCTTTTGATATGCACTACCGCTTTAGTGCAGCAGGCTCTGGCTTGTCGGGGTACAGTCGTGCAGATGGAAAATAAACCTGTTTGAGAATGCTAGCAGGCGATTTGTCTTCACGGAGGGCCTTTTGTCCCGCTTTAAGGTCACGGATCTAGCAAATCTCCTTTCAGACACACCACGCCACATTTTCCTCTAGATAGTGTCTTTGAGATCCCCTTTTCTGGTAGAAGCCATCACTTGTGCCGGGAAGGCTGGTGACAAGAAATATCCGCGGAAGTAATAAGATTCCATTGTTAGGGATTGTTTTTCATGCAGCAGAAGAAATCTAAGAAGGTGCCAAAACCACATATCTATAGGGACATTTACGACGTGCCAAAGCATGTATGATCTGTCTCAGGTTAAAACTTACTTCCTGTGAAACTGTTCAGTTTGAGAGCTTGATTATATATGTGGTGTAAAAAAAGCCTCCTTGCATTACAAAATGTTTTTTTTCTCTTTCTTTTCCGTAAAAACAGTTTTTCTCCTTGGTGTGCTGTGGGTTAAAAGTTGGTCCAGGAGCCCCAGTCTGAACACCTAGCGATAATTTCTCCTCTCAGATGAAATATTCCTTCTTGCTTTCATCTATGGCATCCTGCAGGGAGGGGTCGCTCCTGAGGGCGTTGTCTGCCGTCTCTGCAAACTCTGTCCCCTTGGCCTCGTTGGTGCGGTAGGTACCCTTGTGCCGGTACATATAGCGGACCACCACCACGGCCAGGCAGAGCAGAACCAGAATCACCACAGCAATCACCCCTGTGTGAAAGAAGCGGGTGTGGGAGGAGGTAGCAATCGGACCAAATGGACAGCTGGGACACTGCTAGGACTGCTAGGACTCACATGATTTGTGCTAACTGCAGTTCAATCCTGGGCTTTTCATTAGCTGAAGAACAATTGGTTCATTGTGTTTAATGACCCTTGCTGGCTGTTTTGGAAAGAAACCATAGATCTCTGAATTAAACTGCAATTCAGAGACGTTAAAGATGAGCAGACGCAGAAGGTGACATCGAGCGTCTTCTAAATAGCCCTCTAGTCCTTTGAGTCCCTGGTATTAGCAAGAGGAATGCACTTCAGATTTTTTATTTCGGTTGATTTACTTTGCAATAGCTTTTAATAGCTCTGATCCAAAAGATTAAACAAAGTGGTTCTTATCTGCATCTTGGAACAGTGTTGGAACAAGCTGGGTGGTAGAGGTTATGACTAAAGCAGTCCTTAATTTCAATCCTTTTGGTCATATGAGGTACAAGCAATCAGTTCCAGACTCTAAATATAAAGCTTGCTCTTATAGGTTCGACTAAGGTTGCGCACAGTTTTATAAGGAACACGTAAGTTCCTTAGAAAATGTTTGTTGAAACAAATATGGTCTCACTAACCTCCTATGACAGCATCGAAGATTCCATCATCCATGTTAACGCCTGTCGAGACACAAAACTCAATTAATTAATCAATACACGAAACTAATTTTATAGATTTTGTCACAAAGCCCCAAATAGAATTCCATATATACCAATGGCTCATGCAAAACTGTTTTTTTTTTTTTGAATCCTTGAAAGTCCATGCATTTTATTCACACATGCAAGTGCTCCTGCTGCTGTTGTTGTTGTTGGACATTTTGATGGAGGTGAAATGGGCTAGGCAGCTGCCTCCTTATGAATCGAGAGAGGCAAGAGAGGACGAAAATACGCTAATTAAAGAAAGTGATTTAGGTGAGGGCGTTCATGAATAATTGTGAGGGAATTGCACTGTCCATCTGCGCCTGGGTTCTTCTGAAGGACAGATTTCATTAAGCTGAAAGCGTGTCATTTCAGCTCTCGTTCAGCTTAGGAACTTTCTTTCAGGTGTGGGGAACCCGTCTCGCGCGTTCGCGAGTGCCTAAGAAACTCAAAAATTGCAAAATTCGCAAGTTGATGAAAAAATGCGTGCAATTAAAGTACACTTCATTAATGCTTAATTACCTATAACACCTAGCTGTTAGCCCATCATTAACGTTTCATTAATCATCGTTGTTTAAACTCTGGCAGGCCCCTCACGGATTGTACCCGAACAACAAGGTTTTCTCCGCTGGGGGGGCAGCGAAATAGAAAATCCGGAAGCAGTGAAACGCAATCAGAGCCCCCCCTCTGGTGAGTGGACTGGGTGGAGAAAGCGTCTCCCAGCCATCATCTGGCAAAGTGATGTTCGAGCAGGGAGAGTTCACAAGCTTATTAACTCCCAGCGTCTCGGGTCATAGAGAGAACTGTAATTGAGACTGAGTAAGGCTACACGCTAAGGTATTTCAAATGCTCCCTACGCTCTCCTGGGCCTCATTAAATTTCTCTTCCTCACCACAAAGTCCTGTGATTAACAGCTTCATTTGTGCATAAACTTCTTTCTGTAAAATGTTTTTTTTTTTAAGTATGGGCCAGGTATTTTTTTTATATATCCTCTTAAAAAAAAAAAAAAAAAAAAAAAAAAAAAAAAAAAAAAAAAAATCTGTATACATTAAAAATGTTTTGCTTGCTTAAAATGCACCTATCATTTAATGTGGTCCAGGGCCTTTGTGATGTGTTAATTGGGCTGGAAACTGTTTCGTACCAGTTTCTTTCCTCTCTTGACACCTATTTAAAGTGAATAATTCAGCGCACTTAAAACTGACTCGGCAACATGCTCAGGAAACTTACTGACGGGAACCGTTTCCGTGGCTCCACTCAGACCTGTGAGCACAATGAGAAAAAAACAACCCAAAAAAGTGTTGAAATGATGGTACTCTTAGCAGAAAACAATTATTTGTGATAATTTTAATTTGATCCTGAGGAAGGTAATGAAGGGAAGGGAACGAGCACACAGCAGAAGTCTTGCATGTAGCCCTGTATGTATTATTCACAAACCGGGTGACGGGTGCTAAAAGAACGTGCGTTGTGGGTAAAAATAAATATACCCCCCGTGGTTCTCAACACTTTCACTGATAATATGAAAAGACAGACGTGGATGTTGGGTATTTTGTTCTTTGTATTACACAGAAAATGCGGGAAAAGTGTAAACGAAAACTTTGGATTAATTTATTACTGCCTGACGTCAGCACTCCTGGATGAAGTTGTGGAATAAACACAGGAGTTTAACGACAGAGTTCTTTCTCACGCTCAAGAGCAACCTGCGCCACTAAGATTTTACACCCAAAAGGAATTCAGCCAGATTCGAAGGGATTGACTTTTGTCAGAGACTAAGACAACATCAGTCGTCCCATAAATTTCAGATATCTGGCCAGCACAGCACAGTAATGAAAAAAAACTTGACTGAGAGCTAAACTTCTGCATCCTCTAAGTTCTCGGTGGTGGCACAAGGCTACATAACATTGAGCTGGTAAGTAATTCTAATCAGGGATCACTGCTCCCAGATAATCTCTGTCCTGCAGCAAAATTATGGCATGATTAGATATTTTCCTATTAATATCATAAAGCATATTTACTGGAGCCCTCTGAACGTCATGCCACTCTGTTATAGATATAGCTTAACAGTACACAAGTCCTGTTTACATCCACATACAGTCTGAACAGCCAGCATCTGGTAGCACGAGTTTGGCTCTGGGGGAAGTTTTATGGTGTAAAAGTTTTCTTTCTGGTGTGAAATTGTAGCCATAAGATTTCTGGTTCTCTGGTTCAAGGCCCAGCATGGTCCAGAGCAAGGTTTATAACCTGAATTTCTTCGCTTGATATCCTGTTTTATCAATCAGTTACTGTAGGTTGATTAAGATGTTTTAGGTAACGAAGCAGATTTATAATAATAAGGAAGTGGTCTATTGTTAAGGTAGTTAATTTAACACATGCGCAGCCTTGTGTCACCCTGTCAACATATGTTCATGGATACAGTTTATGTTTAAATATTCTAAACACTGTGCTGTCCTTTTATATTTTTTGTAAAAAAAAAAAAAAGACAATACAGTCAGTGTGAAAAGGTGTGTGATTTTGATAAACTGGTACTAGATGGTTAGTGAATTGACCAATTGTACACATCTCAGACATTTCCCCCACAGTGAGAAGGTGTGTGATTTTGATAAACTGGTACTAGATGGTTAGTGAATTGACCAATTGTACACATCTCAGACATTTTCCCCACAGCGAGAAGATCAGCAGCTGCAGGAAATTATACAACCATGCTTAACTAAGGATAAAAATCCTCCAGTAAGAGCCCTGTGCAGAAAATATGTCTGCCGTTTATTATTTAATACTCAAGGGCTCTTTGCGCGTCCATCTGGAAATGTTACACTAAGAAAAATACCCCAATGGAAGTCTGCAGATTGAGCGCTTCAACGTTTTTTTTTCTCCCGAAGTTTGCTCGCAGTATCATGAAGAGAGGTCTAGATGAATGGTAAGCCACATGGGTGGCTGTGACAGGCAGCCTGGAGACACATCCTCAAACTCTATGGGACACGCCCCATAAAGGGACCTCGGGTGTGGTTTCACCAATGGCAACTGCACTCAGGTGGCAACAGCTCAGAAAGTCCTTTACAAAGAGGACCAGCTGTGATGACCGGGAGAGAAGGGTCGACCGTACGGTCTGTTTTTGTGGCTGTGCTTTTGGTTCAATTAGTCTGATCAGCTAATCAATCAACTAATTTGAATTTAAAACCCTTTGACACCACGCAGGGTGTTCCCCGTTTCAGAAGGAACGCTGGGCAATCGCATTGTGATCCGATAAATCACGGGCGCCTTCGGCTTTTATCCAGCGTTTTCTATAAACGCGCAAACTAACACCGCCGGGTTTCTGGGTGACCTTACAGCGCCTTGAAATAAACCGTGCAGAGAGTTGAGCAGCCGTGGGCTGCAGAGCGTAACCATTTCCACAGGTTCACAGCGCTGTGTCGTAAACCACAGCGAGAGCAACAGCTCCTGCACGTCTCAACACACACAGGTGGAGGTGAGCCGGTTGTTAACACGCGTAACATGGAGCCGGGCAGCAGGACCTTCCAGTTCAGAGGAGGGAGGAAAACACGGTTGTAACCTAAAACAAGGTGATTGACTGAAATCGCTTTAAGACAGATCATAGATAAGCACACCTGAAAGTGAAATACATACGTTACACACTTTGTTTTTAACTAGCACACAAGGGCGCAAGTGGATTGTCTGTCTTATTTGGCGTTACTGTGAGGTGTGGGGATGCAGCGTTGGGCGGGACGTTAAAAAACTATCAGCACAGTGCTATTTCCGTCTCATTTAGTCTAAGTTAATCGTCTGCGTTTCGGCAGATCGATACCCCATCCGTGCAAAGGTGAAAAAGAGCTATTTTGACTGCACCATAGCCAAGTTCGTATTCCAAATCTCGCGCAGGTCACGCAAGTATCCTTATTACAGAATATTACTCTGTCTCTCATAGCCCCACCACACAGCAAATGACTTCATCTACCAAGTCTTCCTGCAATCGATTGGCCTAATACCCCAAACACATTTTAAGCACAGGGAAGACAGAACACTGCTCCTGCCTACCATTCATTCATTTGCAGGAAGGCTGTGGCTTTTCCTATCATTAATTATGTAACATATAAAATATATACACGTTTTACATGACCTGGTTTGTTAGTGAGCTAGCAAAGGACTTACCTCTCTCCACGGTCAAATGTACCGTCTTATTGCGAGACACGGAATTTATGTGAAAGAGTCTACACGGGACAGTTTTATCTTGGCCAACTCTAGTCTACATGCGACAGTTTTATCTTGGCCAACTCTATCATTCCTGCAGGCTTTTGAGGGGGGAAGGGTGGGGTTTAGGAGAGAGTGGCTCTCCATTAAAACCGCGGCTGTTAACGCCATGCATAATGCCTTTGACAGGTCAACAGCGCACCCTCACGGAAGCAAGACCCGTTGCTGAGCGCACATTTAGAACATTAAAAAAGGCTTTCCGGTTTTATACAGTTCAGTCTCGCGTTCTTTGTGGCATGTTGTGTTCCAAACATGTTGCTCTTCGCCACGGATGTCCCGTTGGAACTCACAGAGGAGGTACAGTATTACAGCACTATGATATAACACAGCAGGAGGATGAGCTTTCCTCTTAATGGTGATTAACTTCACGCATAACACCAGTGCGAGAGGACGAAATACAACTCAGTTGGTTGAAAATTACACAAAAAATATATTTTTCTGTTTAAAACAATAATTTTTAACATCTAGGTGGAGGCTCTCGTAGCTCTCTCTGCATCGTGAAAATGTAACTGGACCCTCATCACACCTTCAAAAAGTGACGTTTGTCCTGGCTGCACCAGAACACCACAGCAATTCCACTGTTTATGCACCCTTGTCTTGGTTTGTGACTCCTCATTCATTGAAGGTACTAAAACTCTGTGCTACATTTTACTGCTTACATAAGACTGGGAGGAGAAAACCTTTTTTTACTTTTCAATTCTCGGCAGAGAAATGACAGAAACAGTGGTGAGTGCATAACGCTACTTCGGGCTGAATTAGCACCGATCCATCCAAGGGAAAATGGTTAATTGCCTCTTGTGATGGATGTGAGTGTAGCACTTGATTCAGGGTGTCCTTCTAAGCACAGGCAGAAAACTGATTATCTATTCCTGGCAGGCTCTACGGTGTGATTCAATCTGTGGCCCTCTTGTTCTTTCCCAAGTAAAATTCAGGCCTGTGCGGAGGTACCAAGTAGCTAGCTGTATTCTTCTGGCAGCGTTATGATTGGAGACGGTTCAATACACCTGCTCACAGCTTGTCATGTCGATAGGCGGCAGTTTCACATCTTTTAGAAAACATCCTGCCCTGCCTGACTGAACATGCTGAAGAAGACAAGGAGGTGGATGAAAAACTTTGTCTGTTGTCTGTTGGTCTTAAGCGTCGGTGCTCAGAGAACAGGGAAGAGTTGGCTTTGAGGGTGCTTGCCGAAGTCCGTGATTTACAGGCAGAGGGGAGAGAAAGGGGCGTCTCCTAGATTTTAATAAAGGCATCTCAGTCGCTAGAAAGCTGGCAGCGTTTACGGATTTTACGTGCGCGTGCATGCCCGTGGGCGACTGACCCAGGGGGCAATCATTTAGAAGGATTTGCTGAAGCAGTCAAAGTCAATATTTTTGTAATTTAAATCCATATTAATGCAGACGCGATGCTATTTGACTTTTAATAACATGCTTTTTTGTGATGCAGAGCCTTTTTTTCATTTCAGCATGGAGAACAGTCGTAATTTAGCCTCCAGCAGCCTACTGTTTCAAAAGAAGTCACACATTGCCAGGTTAAGAGCGCACACACATACGGACATGCACAGAGACGCTTAGACACACACTTACACATTTTGTGATCCAATGTTTTTCATATATACTGTAAGACCAAAAGCAATCAGAAAAATTCACAAGTAATCGGGATCTTATCAACACATTTTGTTGAAGAATCTTTGTCCTGATGTTTAATTTACAATGTGAAAGGAGGTGTGCCCTCACCCTCTCTTGAAGAAAAATGTGCTTTACTGCACAACAACTGAGAGAAACCCAGCTGTGTGTTGATATATTGAGAAGGAAGATGACCAATTTTTTTGGTAGGTTCAGTGATAGACTAAGTGACCCCCTGAGGGAAAAATAACAGATGTCTCACTTCTTCAGCAAATGAACCACCGCAGGAGAAAAGGTGATGAGGTCCAACCGAGAACCTAAAATCATGACCACGATGTAACCAACCAGTTTGGATACTATTTGGATATATTTGGATAATTGACTTTGTGAGTATATCTACAGATGTCTAACAATATCTGTATCATGGTCCATTCTTTACAAAGTTTTTTTTTTTTTTTTTTTACGGCACAGGGAAATTCCAATACGAATGCAATTGATAAAAATGATTAAATACTTGTTAAATGTACCAACCATATTGACTGAGGAAACTTCCATTTTCTGTATCTTACCAGCGTTCCTGACACTCTCCATCATACAAGTAATTTTTCTTTAGAAAATCTAATGTTCTGTACAAACTTGCAGCATCCACCGCCCCCCCCCCCCCAAACCTGGAACACAATGGCGTGTGTGATTCTATCAGAAAATTGGTAAGTTAGCATCTCTGGGGAGTGGTGACTCCCTTATCTGAAGCTGTGACCCCTACTGCACTTCACTCGTGAGTCCCTTCAGCAGAGGCGTAAACCCCGCTGTGCCTCATGGCAGCTATTCGCCTCCAACGCCTGCTGCTCTCAGCCCCGTTCTCATCCCGACACCTCCACCTCCTCAGCTTCATCAGTGAGAAGTCCTGGAGATGATTACCGCTGTCCCAGACAGAGCTAAACACCTCTTCTCCCACACTGACGCCATTGTATCTCTGAGCAGACTAGCGGTTCGACTCAAAGGCGGGAGGCCACAGAACGATTCTATTAACGCTGTTGACCACAGTCATCATCGATGTCATTTGGACAGTTTTGTGGCCTTACCAGCAATATCAACACATTAAAAGCATAAATGCATGCTCATAACTTTGGTAGATCCTTTAGTCTACTATTAAATGGCTTCTGCACCATACAGCTGTACAGCATTTACCCAGGCAACCCTACGTAAAAAAATATCCCCAATACACAGAAAATAATACATTGAAATGTTGTTGACTGATGAATGGGGGTAATCCATACATCCTCAAGGCAAAAGGTGGAGTTGTGAGTAAGGTACTAAACTGCCGTTGTACTCTCCAGCAGATACTGAATTGCTTCGTTAAATACCCTTCTGATGAGTAGAAAAATGCAGTGCTGTGTAAGCTATGCATGTCAGTCTGGATACGAATGTCTGCCAAGCAACTGAATAGTGTCATGTAAAATTCTAAAGATTTTCTTTTGGTTCCCAATTTGAGCCTGTAGTTCACTGCTCTGCGATTTACTTAACACCTTTCAAACACTGTAAAAAATTAAGATAAGCTTTGCTGCCTAGAATAGGACACGTACTGATGTGTACTCTTCAGTGTCACCGGTCGTTGCTAGGCTGTACTGTAGCTAGTTGCTATGGAGCCCCTTACGTGTGGTCTATGTGGTTCCACGGTTATCCATAATTCCGTACTCTTTACTTTCTTGTAGGAGACGGTGGTGAGCAAAGATGGGATTCGTCACCTTCACGTTCCAAATG
>JAOVYW010002807.1:0-14698 GCA_025775045.1 Hiodon tergisus
CAATGATAAAACAGAAACAATGTCACTGGACTAAAATTTCTAAAATGCCTTCAATTAGACTTCTTTCCCCCAGCCCAGTACCAAACCATACGATTGCAGTCTTTTTCAGTGCAGTTCCCGAGCAAGATGCTGACTGTGCTGCTTCTCTGGTACAATTCACAGATGTTTCTTATATAAACAGTTTACTCAAAACGGGCACGGACTGGCGAGGCAGTTCCAACAGCAGCACAGCACAGCGCCGGGCCTGGCTTTCAGGGACTGCCAGTCAGTGTGCAACAGTTCTGCTCGATTGGACCCACGGCTATCCGTGCCATCCGTGTGGGGAGCGAGCTATTTTCCTTCTCTTCCGAACAACTTTTAATTTTTTTGTGTAGGCCCAGGCCCCAGCAACCTTTCTGCGCTCTGGGCCTGTAGGCGGCTCCACATGTGATTGTGATTATTTACCATGGTTCCTGCTCTCGAAGTTCATGCTGAGTTCTGGGGCTTGATGCAAGAGAATCCTCGGTGTGCATAATCTGACCTGTCTGGAAAGTGGGCTTTGGCTACGAAGCCCGGTCCAATGGCCACCCCCTTTTAGCTTCTGTTATTCTCATTGGCTTTTGTAGTGCAGGTCCGCTTGGCACAGTGTCGCCAAGCAAAATAAATGTATATTTACATCCGAATCACTGGCAACTCTTTCCCTTTTCTATATACCGCCTGTTGCTCTTCCAGATGAAGCCATGAAAATGGTTTCACTCATCCCCAACGTGGCGCAATAAAAAGGATGTTCGTTCTTGTTGCATTGCTCAGACATGACGCTTAACCGCTGAACGCTACGCTAATGGCCTTATCTCTTCGCTGGGTGTTGGATTGCCATCTGGCAGTAAGACTGTTGTTGAGGGTTGCCACCTGGAGACTCTTCAGCCCTCTTTTGTTATATCCATGGAGAATTTGGCCGTTTTCCCTCCTCAATAAAAACAATTAAATGGTCGGTAGCTCATTGTCCCGAAATGGGCCAGCTTGTGTTGCCGAACAACAGATTGTCAGCCACACATTCCCCCCGAATGACGTTTATTTTTGGCCTCCGATATGTAATGTATGTAATTGCTGTGGTCCAGAGTGCAAAACGCAAGGAAGAAGGCTGGAGAGTACGTTGTCGTCGCCCGTTAAACCAAAGCAAATTATCTGCAATCCACTTGGGCGCTTTCTTAGTCGAAAATCCCGGCCTGACCGATTGATGCTCTAGCGTGGAAGGGCCCTATATTTCTCTGTAATTAAATGAGAAGTGATCGGGTAACCTCATTCCTGAACATGAGAGAGAGAGGCCCCCCCGGTGTAGTCAAGTTGGTCTGAAATGTCGTAACTTGCAAAGTGTGCATTTAAAAAAAGCACACTTTGAAGTACCTACTTCAAAATGTATATGTAGTCGTAATTAAATGGGAATGGTCATTGTTTAAATCAATATGTGATTTATGGTATAATTCTCCTGTAAATGTATTCATCGCAGAGTGTGTGTCAGGGTGTAATTTGCAACTGTATAATTGCACGTGGTCAGGCACTGTGTCCTGTGTGACTTTGGTTGTCAAGGTGCCCTTCTGGAAGGTGATTTACCCAGCGAGATAGAAAGTGGAGGCGTCGTCTCCAAATGATTATCAAGTTGTATTGTATTGTCAAGTGCTCTCAGGTAACATTGTCCAGCACTCAGCACAACAATCGGGCCCTGTATCAATCTTGTGTTGTATCATAGGCAGATTACTGGCGTAAGAGAGTTCGGGCAGGCATGTTGGATTGCTTTAATGATTTTATGGTTCTGTGTTTTCTTTTAATTGTGCTGACAACATTTTTGGAAGAATTTCATATTGACCCTCAAAGAAAATATATCCGCAAACAATTTTCCAAATGAAAGTAAATCTTCATGGATGTTTTCACCTACAATGATTGACAGTACCATGCTGCCTCCGGGACAAAGCCCTGAAACGGCCCCAGACTGACTGGCAGCTTTGAGGACACACCCTCGTTCCGGTTCAGATTGATTAATTGGAATCTGGTTACCTGGCTTAAGATAACCTTAACGTATTTTATTGTGGTGAAAGGCTGGAGTTTGTTTATATTTACGGGACAGGTGAACAGTTTGTAGTTTTTTTCCCCTTCGGTGCCCAATATAAGTTCTAAACTCGTGTTGCTGCTCCCTGGGTCTGAACACTCTTGTAACAGGGGCATCTCACAAGTGTGACCATGACAAAGAATAAACTTGGGCCTGTCTTTTGGTACACTCATTCCTCCCCCAGGAAGAAGTCCAGGTGTTGATTTCAAGCAGTCGTTCTCGTGTAAGACGACAGGGGTGCTTTTGAACTGCGTTTCAGCCTCTGAGCGTAAATGCTACTTTCAGCCCATTGTGGTTCTGTGCACGCAAACGCATTAGCCCGTAGTTTCAGTACCTTCCTTAGAGTATTCAGGTTTTTTAGATGTTGAAAGGGTCAGGTATTGTGTTCTTTAAGCAATTTATAGCTGTACTGTGTAAGTGGTCAGCACAAATCCTTGACAGGAGTTGTAATACTGCTGTGATAAGCGGGTTTTGTTGTGCACTCTGTTCTGGATTTGGGGAGGGGACAAGGTATTCTGCTCTCGTGCAATAACGGTTTATTTTCCACGGCTGTAATTGCACGAGCGTCTGCAATTGTGTGAGGAATATGGGCGCCCATCCTCGGTGCTGATACTGGGAGAGTCTGTCTGCCTTTTTCACTGATCCACATTGTGTAAGTGTACCTCACCGAATTTGGTGCCGCTGCTGAAACATTTATAAACCCTGGCTGACGGCGCATTAGGAGAGGGCTTCTCGTTAGCGGGGCTCGACTGCGTCGACGGGCGGGATGGTGTAGCCATGGTTGGAATGGTGTGGCTCAGTCGTTTCAGCCGCTGTTAGGGGTTTGTAAAACCAGCACTGCAAGACAGCAAAGGCTTCTTCAGTCAGCATCTCAGGGGTTATATTTAACATTACCACCCCCTGACTTCATTTAAAAAACCGATTGATGAGTTAAATAAAAAACAAAAAAGGTGTATTAATTAATAATTAATTTTCTCACTGTTAGTTAACTTTAATGCAGGGAGTATTGCACATATTTTAATCAAATGCTACACAAATATAAAGGTAAAAAGCAGGTAGATGACGGAATGTATGATTACAATAGTGATTAAAAGCACAACAACCTGCGTATATTGTAGAACAGTTAATGCGCTGGTAACATTTCTCTGTGCTTTTAAGAGTCTGCATATGTAATCCGATTTGAAATTCACTCACAAACTCAATTTTGCTTGGGGATTTAACCTGCTGGAAAGTGACGGGTGCCTCGGCAGGCATTAAACGCGCACTGTGGGATGTGAACAAACTCCTTTCCCTGTAGTGTCAATCTGAGACCTGAGTTGAATGGGGTTTCAGGCTTGGCGAAGCTGTGGATTTGTCCATTGAATTGAGCAGATTAATGTCCTGGGTGGCTGTATTGCCTGACTCAATCTGCCTGCGCAATCTGCGCATATCGGCTTTCATTTGAAATGCACGGCGAGTCGTCTTAGCTTATAGATGACTTGTAAATTTAATTTCTTTTTCTTTTTTATAAAAAAAAAAACTGCTTGCAATCAATTTAAATACATTTTATTGGCTCAAACCTTTATGTTCCAGTTGAACCTTCCTCAGCCAATAAAACGTATTGAAATTGAGTGCGGATAAGCTGTTTTTATATTCTCATCTAAACAAACAATGATTCGGGACATTTTGCCGGGACCTTTTCTCTTTTTTCTCATTTTCAGTGTCTGAAACCTGTGCTCCTTCATCCGGCTAGTGCACAGATGTGGGCCATATCTCTCGGATCAGAAATGAGTGTGTGTGTGTTCCGCCCCCCTGACGCTGGGACAGAGCTAATATCCAAATAGGACTGGAGCCACCATCCTGCAGCGTAACACAGCGTAACACAGATTACATTTTTACCACCAGCCAGCTCTGGCCAATGTGTGCGCCTTATATCCGAATACACAGAAAACACAAGGGCGTCCTCTGCCCTTTTGAGGTTAAACGTGTCACGTCCTCTTGATCGCCGTGGCTGAAACGCGTGAAGACTCTCATGGATGGAGGGGCTCTGTGAGTGATTTTTCCCCCTGCCGATGAGCCTCTCCTGGTGCCTTGTGACGCCCCTTTATTGCTGGCCACAGCACTTGGCATTGTAGTTCCCTCTGGGCTGGTGGTTCTACAGAGGGTAGTCAGTGTCTGCAGAGGCGTCTAAATTCATGGCTTCATGGACCGGCCAGCATCAGAAGGTCGAAGAAATCCAACACGGTTAAAAAAAGTAATCGAGATTGAGGTTGGCTGTTATCCTTAGTGCTGTCTACAGTTTGTTGTAGATTGGACCATTGTTAATGTCTGGACACGGATGTGTGTTTATGTATGTTTAAATAATATGTGGATAAAAAATCTGTGAATCATGTTTTTGCTATTAGCTAAAACAGAAGTTTTTAAAGTGGGGTGCTTCAAAGTGCTTCAGATGGGTTGGCGCTGGAGGATTCAAGAGTGCGTAAGGAGAAAAATGGTGTTGAATTATTTTAATAACAAAAACTTTCCCCACTACTCAGACTAGAATCAATAATGCGCAGGTTATTTTTGGTTGCACCAGTTTTAATATTTGTGGAGTGCGTTCATTAAAGTTTAAAGCCCTGTATCTGTTAATTTGAGTAGGATCTTTAAAGAACAAGTGTGTGTTTAGACATTTATCTGGTAAAGTACGTATCATGTGAAGGCTATTATCAGCTAATTACAACAGCGATATGGTCAAGTAGAAGACAAAATCATGAAGGGGGCACTATGAGTGAGACGGAGAGCACATGGGTACAGTTTGTTTAAAAAAAGATGGTACGCTTACGCAACTGATTCTCCAGTTTCCTGAATAAAAGCATGGCAGTGATTTAAACACCCGGCTGGATTTCTGTGTCAGTTCCAGACCTTGCACATCGAATTGAGACAAATTCTTTGTTTTAGGATTTGTCGTCTTAAAAGTCTGCAGGGAAAGTGACGTTGCTTTGATATTTGCGTATGTCTTGTCATTACTTGATGAGATGATGATTACTTGACGAGATGAAAGTCGGCGATTTAAAGTCAAGGGGGAGGGGGATTAGGGAAAGGCACCAGGTCACTGAGGTCAGGTCCGGTGTGGCGCCTGCACTACTGTGATTCAGTGAGGTCACTTCCTGTCTCGGGGGTGTTCATGGGGACTTGGTCGCACTTTCACCCACCTTGTCACAGCTCCCAGGCCGTCCGGTGCCCAAAATAAAACTGAACTAATTAACTTAATTAATTTTACTAATAGCAGTTCATTATTTCACAAGGCCTAAAAAAGAAAAAGAAAAAGAAACCTTGGAGGAGGCTTCGGTCCCCCAGGTGGCCCTAATCTTAGTCGAGGACAGTTGAGTCAGGTGACGAGGGGAGCGGTTTAACCAAGGCCGGCCCATCCTTCTTGGAAGTTGCAGAAGTGAACCCAACTTCTCGTGCCCTTGCAGAGTTTGAGGCGTTCCATGTGTTGTCCTGGTTGTCCTGAGTTAGGATGGTGGCTGCTAACCGGGGAGACCTCACTGCGTAGTCTGTGGCAAGGCTGAAGGGGAGCCTTTGGCATGCCTGGACGTTTTCTGACACCTGCCCCGGCAGCAGGGGTGGTGGGCCCGGGCTGAAGTCGGGTTTTCGTGGAGATTGGAGTAGGTCCTGGTGCACGAGTGTGTGCTGCCATACTATTGAAGGTCCTTGAATTATTGAGCGACGTCTATGTTTAGCTGTTAGGGCAGGCGTGTGGGCGTGAAGCGGGAGGGAAACGGGGGGGGCTCTCGGCGCTGATGACAGAAAAACGTGGTGACGGAGAGGGTGAAAACGCCCCTCGGTGTCCCGGGAGTGTAAGGGTTTCGTCTTGGGTGTACCCCACACATGTCACACAGACTCTTCTCTGTAGATGGAAAGCACTGTTGGTGAAGATGGAGACAAGAAGGACTTCCTGATGAATCTTATGCTGCCTGTTAATAAAAGGCTTTAAAGAGTACAAAAAAAAGTACGAAAATCTAAAATCAGATATTTATGATTGGTCACCACAAAGGAATACCTCATAGTTAGTTAAAAAAAAAAATATGATTGCACCAATGCAGACTCAATAAAGTCAAATTTAGCCATATCAAAGATACAAAAGTTTTACTGACCTGAAAAAAAAGATTGATCAAGTTGGAACATGACATTATTTAAATAAATAATTATTTAAAAAAAACCTTGATTAACGTGGTACTCCAAGAACCCAGATGGTCATAATACAGAATGGATTCAGTACTCTGTTTCAAAAATGATTTAATGTAATAATTTTAAAAAAATAGAGGGCTGGAGGATTGATTGGCTGCCTACGACATCAGGTCGTCTCCCACCCCTGCGACTGCTCACTCCTCGTCCCGCGCCGTTCTGCCGGGCCAGCTAATCATCCATTTGTTTTCATATTGTGATGCAGATTTCTGTCACTCTGAAGGCCACGCTACTCGCTGTTCAGTAAGTGCCAGCACTTAACACGTGGGCAACTGCGATTCTTCCATTGTGTTTAGCTCATGCGTGGCGCGGCTACCCGCCGCGGCTCTGACGTCTGCCTCTGAGTGCATTGTGGGCGATAGTTCCGTGAGGCGCTCTCTGCGTTCATCGAGCCGCAGCGCAAAACACGGAGTTCTGGCACTGGGTTTTTCTTAGTGGAAACATGAAGTCACCATGACCTTGCTTTCAGATCCATTAAGTTTAATGTAGCGGGGCTACCGCTCAGATTATGCTATTTAATACTTTAGTTGTTGCAAAAATAACATGAGGAACTGACCGTGTGGCTGTGCTGCAATACATTTAGGCCATTTGCCGTCTGTGTGTATGTGGGGCTATCCCTGCCATAGTTTTTAATGCATCTCTGTGTTTAATGCTGCGTTCATTTCATTTTAGTTTGGCCCCTGTAAGTGAATGGAAGATGTCACTACATTTTATTTTCATTAAACTCTGTGGCTTGGGACTTTACATACTGGATGTCAAGACGATAAACAAACAAATATCCGTGACATGAGCCACTACACATGCAGGAAAAACCAGCCCACATCTTCCACTGCAAGGAAGCTCAGTTGAAGTTCCACAGATCTCTTCTCTGCCTGTGCCGAGGGGAACGCTGAGAGAGAGGGCCCCATGAAACCCAACGACCCGCCCACCCGCCCAGGTGACTGCGAGACTGCGAGACTGCGAGACTGCACCCCCCGAAGGGCAGGTGTGTCTCCTCGCATTGGCGCCGGCCACATGGGGTGATTACAAACTGAACCGGAGCCAGCCCAAGGAATATGCCTGGAATTCGCCGACTACTTAGTATTGGCTTAATGGCAGTCGAGATGGCATTCCTAACTAAATATTTGTAATGAAGTTGTTTAGGGTTAGAACTTGAAATGTTTAGGGAAAGGGAAATACTTGTTGTAATTCATTTTCAGTATAGGTCGGCTGCGCTTAAAAAAACGGGATTGAACTGCCGAGGGGTATACCGGTCCTTGAGTGAACCGCTAAGAAAGAGCTGGTGTCTCCCTAAGTCCTGCTGGGCTGCTGCTCATTCAGCCACATGAATTCCCATTTTTTACAATGAACCTAGGGCTTGGCTGTTTTGGTTTGCCTTCGGTTATGAAAAGGGAGCCCTTCGTATTTTCGTAAGATGGTGGACGACATTTTTACATTTTGTCGATTGGAAGATTGGAATTGCCACTTTATTTTAGTGTCTCCAATTTGGAATCTTCAGTTGTGCTAATGCGTCTTGGCTGGTTGATATAAATCCTGTCAGCGCACATTGGGTCTCCTACAATCCAAATGCCATCGTGAGAGGTATGCTGTTGATAGGGAGTGAGCTACTCCCCTCTCGACGGCACTGAAAGTCCACAGGTGCCCTAAGGAAGCAGTCTGGAGACACTGGTCAGTAAGTGGCTGAGACGAGCCTCCTCGATTCCCGGGTGGTGTTCTCCGGTTCACCGTGGGTCTCTGACTGTGTGCTGTGTGCTGTAAATAAGGGGGCTCTGCCCGTGATGACAGCCCACCACTCCCCACTCTCGCCGCTTGGACGCGCAGGAATGCTGGATCCCGCACGCAAATTGTAATCGTGTGACAGATGTTTTCTCTCTCCCCTGGGAATTGGTGGTGTCATGAGAGATCAGTCCCGGAGCCATCCCGATTGGGTCGGGGCTCCTAATCACTCGTCTGATTACCCCCGCCACCTTTCCCGGCGGAGGATGACCTGCTCCCAGACAGGGGGGCTCGCGAAGCACGAGCTAGTTCAGCCGGAGAGAACATTATCCATTACCTTGGAGGAGATCGTTTCCCTTTGTCTTGTACTAGGATTTGTGTTTGTATTTAACTGGTGCGGACTGAGTCACACATCACTTACAGTGGATCTCGGTGGCCGGCTGGCAGGAATTAAGAACGCGGGAAGCGGGAGACGCCAGGTACGCGTCTAGTTTGCGGCCTTTTGACGAGGACTGAGTACACCGCTTTTTCCGGGAGCGCGAGCCAGTTCCGGGTTGTTAAGCGCTACTCAGCGCAGATATAACTCATGTCTGTGGCAATACCAATGTGGAGGCTCACATGAGACGGCTGACCGGGGAGCTTACTAATGCACACAATCATAATTGAAGGAGAACATGAAACCGTGGTCTGCGACCGTTGGCTTTGTTTGCAGGAGACAGTGTCTGGCATCGATTTAAAAATGTCCCGCTACTTCCAGACAGAGCTCCCATTACCATGTTGTCCCTGTGTAGTTCTTAGGTTGCAAAAAGTATTCCCTTATAACCGATTACTATTTGTAGGTAGCCGTGTTCTGCTTATGAATGTCAACATGAAAGTCAAATGGTAATTTTCTTGCATACAGAGGAATACAGGTGTAATACAGACAATGGGCCATTTAGCCCAACATAGCCTGTCATTTGCCTGTAATCTAAAATTAATCCATCACTGTGTCAGGTTTAATATTGAATAAGTCTCCACATCCACTACAATCCACCTTGGCATATAATAAAGGTATGTAAATCAGTGTGATTAGCTCCCAGACCTCTCCCTTTACAAAGTGTGTGTGAATCATGTAAAACAATCTACAGATATTTAATAACAGCATTTGCTCAAATGGAGACGATGCCTTTTTCTACGGGTGTTTTCGGCAAGTGCGAAAGATCTGCTCTGATGGATTACTTATATACTTACCCTGTGAACTTTTATAGGTGTCCATATAATGACAATGGCTCTATATTGATGCAACACAACGGACGAGAGCCAGCTCATGCGGGCGCACCAGGGTTCCAGGCTCCTCTAGTCTTTTATGATTGGCTTTAGTGGGAGTGGGGGGGGTGTAGGCAGTGTTTTGATTAGCAGATGGTGTTATGGTGGTTCCTCATAAGGGGGGTGACACCTTTAATGGTCCACTGCCCACTCAACATATGCACAAGGGCACGCTAAAAACTAGTTCTAAAAAAAAAAGTGAAAAAGTGATACAGTTTGCAGAACTGTTTATCAAAATCCAGGTTTCTTTTTCCTCTGTCTCTGTTGATTTCATGTTTCTCTTTGGTTTTGGAAGTCTTGGAATCACTTTTCTTCTCTTTGTCTGCCCCCGTTTATCTGTCTGACACCCCCGTCCCCCTTTATATTAACTGTTAAATGGGTGTTAATAATATTTACCCTCTTGTCATGTTTCATGGCCATAAATTGTGAGATTAATACAGTAACGTGTAATGCTGCCCTGAATACCAAATGGACTGGAGAAATAATTTATAATTTGGATAGTCTGCGCAGAGTGCTCACACATTTAATTGAACCTGATAATTATCTACGATGGGTCTGGAGTCTTGTCTTATGGGCCCAAACAATAAATGGTAACTCCCATGAAAACGCTGATATTCAGCTATTAAACCAAAGTTACCATTAAATGTTGCTGCATTCGTTGCCTGTTTCATAACCCGGTTGAGGCTTAGTACAGCAACTTTTTAGCACGTTGAGGAAAGCCGTGGGGAGCGGGAGAGAACGGCAGTGGCGGGGACTTAAATGACGCAAGGTTTTGACGGAGAAAGGTGTTGTTTGCAGCGGGGGGGGTCTCGGTGAGCTGTTGGGTCACACAGTGTACCCTGTGTTTGCTCTGTGATCGCTCTGTGTCGACAGCTTTCACCGCAGCCTAGGTGCTTATATTACTTGGATGCGGATGCAGGGCTTAAGGTGGAGAAAACTTATCCCTAGTAATTTTTTATTACATAAAATGTTATTGATACAGTAAAGTCAGAGTCGATCTAGACTGATGTGCACATTTTTAAGATTCTGATGTTCAGGAATGTTTACATTGATGAAAGTGAAAGAGTCACGTTGGTGTCTCGATATAGCCAAAATATCACAATGAAAACAATGGTTATCAATGGTTAAATTTCAGAGTCTTAGCTTTGTTGGCGTCTGGGTTCAGCGTGCTCTTCCCATGTTCCGTTGCGAGGGAGATTTGGAGAGAACTCGACTCCCACAGTGGAGGAGGCCGCCCCTGCGTCTCCGTGTTCAGCAGAGGTTCCAGCAGGTCAGGCGCCGCAGCAGGAAGTGGTGCGCCTTCGCCTCCCGTTCGGACGGGAGCCTGGGTCCCACGGAGTCCCAGTCTCGACCCGTGAATATTACTGACGGTGGATATTAATAACCGCCAGTGCCGTGCAGCGCGTGACGGGGGTCGGCGGACATCTCGCGGTCCAGAGGTCCGCCTCCTCTTCCGCGGCTAGCGTGCCCCCGGGCTCTTGAGAGCAGCACGGCGTCCGTCTGCCTCAGGCTGGCTATCGCGTGGCCGCTGGTCTGATCGGTTTCACTACTGCACTGGCTTGTGGGAAGGGAGTGCCTTTTCGTTGAAACGAAGACGGTGGCTTTCCATCACGCGACTTTGCTTATTCAATCTTGTTTGGCGAGAAATCATGACATCAAATTAACCGGAAATAAATCTGAACAGGTAATATCCTGCCCAACATCTGATAGTGTCTGATTGAACGAGGCATTGCGAGAGTAGCTTGAATGAATATTCATTTTGATCGACGCGTGAGATAAATAATAGTTAAAAGAAAATGTCGGGTTCAGTGGACTGGTATCTGTGGTGTGTGGTGTTTAACATTGAAAATCATGGTTTATAAAAGGTATTTGGATGAATAAAATATTTCTCCTAGTTTTGTGTGGAGATCGCAGTCTTGAATAAATAAAACACACCGTGTTTACTCATTGCTGGATTTCTTTAAATCCATGTCATCCAAATTGGATACATTCATAAATTATATGGGGTGAGCCACAGAGGATCAACAACTCAAGATTTCCACCTACGCCAAAACTGGACTGGAGCTGCGATTCAGTTTATGCGTTTGGTTGTGGGACAACCTTGGCTCTTCCTCCCTGACTTAAATTAAGGGTACATCACAGTGGTGGAGTATATCTGGCATCGACTGGTCGATGAAAAGGTCGTATTCCAGTGGCTGCTTGACAGGCCTGGAAATCCAAGCGCTTTCTGCAGTTCGAGTGGTTCATAATTCAAAGTACTTTCTGGTGCTAAAGCGAGACGGCGGTCTGACCCTCGAGCGGGTAGGCCAGCATCTACCTGAGCCGCTAGCACTTAAATATGTTGACCCCGTCCGTCTGGGCGACTGTGGGAAGCGAGGTTTCTCACTGGTGAAGAATGAGCATTAGTGTCATTAAGACTGATCTGAGAACAGTAACATTTCATGCATTATTCATTTCTTATATGAAGCCACAGCTGATCTATCCAGCATGACCTAAAGAAACTAACAAACAAGAACCATGAAAAGGATACCAGACTGGTCTGCTGGTTCAAAGGCGTCGTCTGTTATGCCCGCGAGTAAAGGTCGCGACCCAAATCGCATCAGTAAAGAATTCTGTGGAGAACTCGCACGGTGAAAGTGCGAGCTGGCCCTTCTGACTGGCAGCTTCTTTTTTCCTGTAGAGGTCAGGAAATGAGGTCGGTGGCAGACAGCTGGGGACCGCGCTCTGCGGACAGCCCGTGACGGAGCGAGGAGTGAATTACTGTGTTGATTTTGTTTTGGCATCAGAGTGCCGCTCCGTCCTTGTCCGCAGCCGGGCTTTAATGAAAGACTCCCGGGTGGGTTCCACCACCCTACTCGCCTAAGCCCACATTCATATCCATCAAGTGAACCGATCGATCTGCTCGGCGGAGGGAAGCGCAAGTCCGGGTTTTGGATGGGTAACGCTCACTCTAACAACGTCCGACCAGAGACTCGCTGTGCTTCTCAGGGGTTTCATAATGTGGAAGACCGTCTAGCTTTAATGTTGCTACTGGTGATTAACAAGTACATCCTGTTCTGCTGTACACAGTACACAGTGTGTGTGTGTGTGTGTGTGTGTGTTTGTGTGTAAAGCAGGCTTGTTGTGTATGTGTACAGCTCACCCAAGATGACATCTCTAAGCAGTTTAATCGAGCTTCACCCTTATCTCGCGCTGCCTCCTCAAAACGCCGGTCGTTAGATGTCTCGCAAACGGGGCGAGGACGCGCAGACGGGGCAGTGTTTTTGGTAGCGAACCAGCCTACCCGGGGCTTTGACAGCCCAGCTGCCTCCTAACGCCGCCAAAATCCTGGACCGCAATCCTGCCAAACACTAGCCGGCTATCTGGGTACCAGGTTGTTGTGTAAACTGTACCATTAACAAGCAGGAGGCAGCTGTTTGAAAGCCAAGGGTGCTTGAGCAGGGACACACGTCTTAATCCATCTTCCTCTTTTCCTGTGTTTGACACAGAACTCTGTCAGGACTCGCAAGAGGTCGTCCCCCGGTCTGTGGTTTTGGAGCACGTGACAAGACCTTCTAAATTGCGTGACAGTCTTTCAGTCCGTCCCCCTGTTTTCGTTTCCTTTTCAGGACATCCCAGCAGACGTAGTTTCTCCGATGGTGCTGTGACAACCTTCTCTCCCCACTGCTTTTTCTCTAGCTTCTGTGTTGGCGTGTTTTAAACCTTGACTTTTATAGCACCTTTTCCTCTCTATATTCTATGTGCTATTTATTTCCAGTCGTTAAACTCAGCCACTTTTCACATCAAATCACATTGAATCAGTTAAAAAAACAAAAAAACAAATAATGCATGCAGTGTAAATCTTTGTCCCTTTCTAAATATATATATTTCAGGGTTAATATTTTACCATTTTTATTTAGGAATTTATTTTTGGAACCTTCAGTCGTAATTTTTGTAAATTGAAAATTCATTGTTTGGCTGACATCCTTATCCAGGGCGAATGGATAACTGGAAGTGGAAACATATTACTTTTTTACATCGCATTTTGTAGGTCAACAACAGCAACAACAACGAAATGTGCTCCTATTTAAATAGCTCACTCAGCGGAAACAAGTCTCACTGGGTTGGAGTCGGTTCTGTCTCTCAGTCCAACACTTGGAATGAGTTTCTTTGCTTTTGCTTTAGAGTCAGTTGATGTTCCCTACGATCTAATTGTTATTTTCTGAAGGTTGTTCCAACGCTGTTACACATATGTAGCCTTAGATAAATGGTAAATGGTAGTAAAAAGATTTAGCATGAAGTGTTGGTACCTCAAACAATATTTTAGATTACTTCTAGGATTATACCCTCAAGATTAAATGCATGATAGTGTAATTTTTTAAAATCTGGGAGTCAGTCTTGCTGAATTTCCAGTGCATACGAATAGTGTTCAATAAGGTGATGCCCCATCTACAGTGCGGGTTGTGTAAATTTTGATTTCAAAATAAATGAGTCTGTTTGTTTGCTGTGGTTACTTCAAGCGAGGAATGAATTCATCCCTGACACAGCGAAGAGATCGGAAGCCTTCAAAGTGGCGCTCATTTCTCAAGAGGACGTTTGCAATTATATGTTGAAAACAAAGAAGGCAGACAGAAATTTTAGAAAAGTAATTTAGAAACTTCCTAGACCAGAACAGAATTCAGTATGTCTCATTAGAGTTGACATTTTTTTTTAAAGGCACCAGTGTTATAAAATTAAATGGTTCCTATTCAGTTATCACTGTGCCTGTCGCAGACCAGGGCAATCAGTGGGCAAGGTAAAGATCCAATTGGCCACCGATTAATCTTGATTGTTCAAAAATAAAAATGTCTTTAAATATTTGGGAAATATTCCAAAAAGCTGCTTAAAAGAAAATTGAATATCCAAAAATGGCCTTTGTTTTAACTACAAAAATGTTATTGAGATTTGGTTGGAATTAATACAGGGTGTCTCGTATTCTCGAGGAATTTAGACAGAGTAGCAGGACAGTCACAGAGAAATACTTATTAATGCAGATCTCAGGTAATCTCTTGGACAATGGGAGGGGGGGGTTCTCACTCCTATCTCTAACCCCTCACCTGTCCCCTGCACCCTCAGGAGCACCCACATTTGATGTGTGGGCGGACTTACTTGGCGTTGATCAAGAGCTGATAAGAGAGCCTAGACCACACTCTGAGAGGGCCATCCTATACTGGGTGGGGAGGCGGGAGGGTGTGTGTGTGTGTGTGTGTGTGTGTGTGTGTGTCTGTGCGTGTGTGTGCGTGTGTGTGCGTGTGTGTGCGTGTGTGTGCGTGTGTGTGTGTGTGTGTGTGTGTGTGTCTGTGCGTGTGTGTGCGTGTGTGTGCGTGTGTGTGTGTGTGTGTCTGTGCGTGTGTGTGCGTGTGTGTG